>JAQMYG010000036.1:22070108-22100251 GCA_030014215.1 Clariallabes teugelsi | reverse complement strand
GAGTACCCGGAGGAAACCCACCAAGCACGGGGAGAACATGCAAACTCCATGCACACAGAGACGGAAATCGAGCCTGGACTGGAATCGAACCCAGACCCTGGAGGTGCAAGGCGACAGTGCTAACCACTACACCACCGTGCCGCCCCTAAAAATAACATGATCAGCATTATTGTAATTGGTGATATTATTATTTCAGTTTGAAGCCCATGTACATGACTGTCTTTCTGTATGGCAGAACTTTTGTCTTCCCTACAGTATTGTGGTTATTTTATTGATGTTTGCATATCTTAAACATTTGCTTATATTTGCATTCTATCATAAATAAGCATCCAATATTCATGTTTTTTTTTCTTTTCAACGGCTCAATATAATTATGCTCACTTCTTCAGTACTATAAGCTTAGCAACATTATGTATCAATAAAATTAAGTTTGGTTATTACCTGAATTTACAGAATGACCAGATTATACCATCAATGCATTTTTTTTTCTTCCCCAAATTCTAATTGTGAAAGAGAAAGATTCTGGGAGTACAAGGAATTATTTTCCCACATAAATTCATCAACACCTTGTATTCAGGACTCAAAGATAAATACAGTTAAATTAATCATTAGAATGTGAGAAATTTTGCCCAGGCTGTGTACTTTACTGTACGTACATACATACATACATACATACAGTACGAGGGCCAGCCACAAAATTAGCATTATCGTATGAAAAATATATATATATTTGGCCTAATTATGTCTCTGGAAATGAGTACGTTCATGAACAGTTATTCTTGTTAAAAACAAACAAAAAACAAACAAACAAACAAACAAAAAAACCCGAGGTGTAGTTCCGCACAAAAAAACAAAATACTGCACCTGGTTGAAAAAAGAAACACGCCTGCCCATTCAACTTGAAATTGAAATGGTGAAACTTGGATGAAATTGGGGTGTGAAATTCTGCCTGATCCCCCTTAATCCACCGACCACACACCCAGTGGCCTGTTCCTCTTCCATCACTTGAAGAAACTAATTCATGGCAGGCATTTGACAACAATAAGGTGATTACCATGGTGGAAATTTTCCTCAAGAGTCAAAATGAAAGCTTCTCCAAAAGGCAGCTCATTCATAATTTGGGCAAGTGTTGACCATGATCAAGCGCCCGACCAACAATCGTTTTAGTCACCTAATTTTTTCTTAGCAATAATAACAATTTTATGACTGCCCCTCATACATACATAAAGTAAAATAGGTACTCTAGAGATAAAACAAAATCATTTTAATGAATCAATTACAAGTCATTTAAGTTATTATTAGGGACTAAGCACTATGACATCAGCACTTTGATGTCATGACGACATGACGATGCCTTAAACTTATGCCAAATAGTGGCTCATGACTTCCTGAGTGACATCATATTGGGTTACATATTTAGTGAAATCAGTCTTCGGGGCTTTTTAGAGTTCTTAGCGTGCTCAAAAGGCACACAGGTTGTTCAGTGTACCAGGGCAGTAATAGCTTTTTGAATGTCTTAAGATGCTCAAAAAGCACACAGGTTGTGCAGTGCACCTGGGTGACGATGGCTTTTCAGTGGTTTTAACATGCTCAAAAAAGCACACAGGTTGTGTGGTGCGCCTAGGTGGCAATGGCACAGGTGCTTAGGTCCGCTCATAGTTTCTTGCAACTGTTGTTGTTTGTCTTTTGTCTGCTCCCTTTACGGGGTCACCACTGCAGACCACACAACAACTTGGCACAGGTTTTATGCCAGATGTGCTTCCTGACACAACCCGAATATTTTATCCGGGCTTGGGACTGGCACTGCATCCAGTGGCTGGTGTTTGGGCATTGGCTCGGAATCAAACCAATGCCCAATCGGAATGTCCCAGGGCCCTCAGGGACCCACACACGAGATTTTGCTGCATAGCTCATATACACTTGCACATATGCATGTCCTGGGCTCAACTCAACAGGAAGTCAGTTATTTTGTGTTATTTGCCAAAACGCACACGATGGATTTTGATATACTCCTCCTAGGGAATTTATACAATCTCCACCACACCGGGCCAATGTGATCTGAAGACAGTGAGGATGCAAAATTGGGATTTTTGATATCTCAAATGGGTCAGCTGTGACGATGCCTTAAACTTACGCTGAAAAGTGGTTAATAACTTTCTGTGTGGCATTATATTGAGTGACATTATATTCAGTGACACGTTCAGTGACATTACGTTCAGCGTAATCAAACTGAGTAACATCATGTGTCACGTGTGATGCTTTTTTTCCAGCATCTGTGGCCTATTCTACGCACGTACACATCACAAATGTTAACACACTCTCACACACAGACACACAGACGCATGCATGCATAAACACACTCATACATCACACACATACACACTCACATCACAAATGTTAACACTCACACACTCACATCTCTCACTCTCACACATGTACACAGACACACACACACAAACCCACCAGCTTTTTGGAGGTCTTAGCATAAAATTCCCCCTATTCCACACACACACACACACACACACACACACACACTCACACACACACACACACAAATGTCTTAATACACTCAAAAGACAACAGGTTGTGTGGTGTGCCCGGGTGGCGATGGCGCAGGGTGCTTGGGCCTGCTCATAGTTGCTTGCAAGTATATTTATTATTATTATTATTATTATTACTATTCTAAAAAAATTGGTAAGTAGGATTTTCATTTTCATCATTAACACCTTATGTTTGTAACAGTCTTATTTGATTTTAGTAGCTAAATTAGTAAAGATTTTTTTTTCTTAAGCATTCTATGGTCACAGTCCTTATATATTTCCTTACCTGAAATGTTCAGAAATGCTCTAAGTAGTGTCCACATTTTAGTATGCATTTCAGATAGTTACCAGAACCATTCTTATACCTATAGTTTTTGGAACACTTCAAAGCTGTACTGAAGCCATATTGCCATAGCGTAGCGCTAGAGCATAAATCCTGTCCAGGAGCACTGCACAGGCAGAGGACAGTGTTTAAATGTTATGGAGTATCTCAACTAGAACTCGTCCGATTTGTGTTGGTGCTTACACCATAAACATTGTGTGTTATAGTCAAAACAGCAATAAAAACATGAACCCTATTGCATTATAAATTTACAACAATTTAGAGGTGTGGTGCTAGACAGTCATGTAAAGGTCTAATGTAAGTTTTAATCAAGATTGAACTGACTTTTCTGGACCAGGTTGGAAAAAGATCTAGGTTTAGTCTAGTTTCTAATTGTAAACTGTAAGTGTAATAATTTCCGGAAGGAAACATACTTTCACAACAAGGGACCAACTAAAGAATGGATTGGGTCAATACATTGAAATGTATACCTATAAGTTGCATGATTAAATTCTCCTGTATCTTAACATTCGCATCACTGATATTATTTAACTGATTCCAGGATGCTTTTAACTTCAGAAAAAAGGTAGTGAGAGCATAAGGAAGTCTGTGAGACAGTTATGTAGATTTATGGTTATTTAGTGCTGAAATGTAATTTCAATCAGTTAGGACCTTAATAATGTATTAAACAGACAAACCAACAATGACATTCACAGTAGGTGGGAACAGGGAACAAGCCCAGCTGGCTGACCAATCTGGGAAATTTATATTTATTGAATAAATAAACATAAATTCGATATACTATACATGATTGGAGATCTGTAATTGCTACTACATGTTTATTATGTTAAAATACCTGCTACTAGATGTTATAAATTTTCATCGGGTTAAAGAAAGTCTGTCTGTCTGTCTGCCTAGCTATGGTCTCAGCAAACTTATTCCCTGGGTGTAGTTCCTATAAATGGCCAGACGAGAGCAGCACATATTCTTGGTTAAAAGCATAGCCTCCGCAGCACTGAGTCCCGCAATGGCAGGGATATCCACTGAAACTAAATCAAATATATTTATAAACATATGCAAGGTATTAATACACTTAGCACATTAATGCAACATTGGATGCTTATGGAATATATTTGTTTTCAAAGTAACATGCATTTGAATATTTATGCACTATTGTACAAATGAAAAAAAAGGGAAAAAAATGTATTCTGTCTTATTTCTGGCGCCGAAGCGTAATTTCCTTAGACTTGTTGACCATGCAGTCATTAACTTTTGTTTAGCTGTTTTCTCAGTTTCGTTAGATATTTTCCAGTGCAACACTAGTAAAGCTTCAGTAAGACGTATTAGCCTGGGAACAGTTTTGATAGCAAAAACCGTCTAAAGCTTTGAATCTTGGCTATATAGATGATCTGGACATCAGATAGTTGTAGTCATTTCTTTCTTGCTCATGGTGGAAATTAGTTTAACCTGATTGTCTCCATTCGACAATTTATTACATAACTTTGCGTCGGACGTGCGTAGTCTATACAATTACAAATAACGAGTAATTGGGAATTAAGACTCTACATAAATGTAAAAAAAAATATTTCTGTTAAATTATCAATAGAATAATTTTACGGATAGCTACCATCTGGATGTCAAACATGTGTTGTGTTGCTTTGCTGATTTTTCATTATTTATTTATTTATTCATCCATCCTGCGAACTTGTTTAATTACAGAATTAAGTATTAGGAATTAAATGCTGAATTACAAAACATTCTTAGATTAAAACTTTGCAATACTTGCGTGTTTAAATAAAACAACCTAGGAAAACAACTTTTGCGTTCACTGACTTATCAGCACTAAACACATATCTTGTAATGATGGAAATAAAACTGTTGAAATCAAACAAACTAGATTAGATAACAAAGCTCATGTGTTTACTGGTCGTATAGCGTTATGAACACGTGTCTCCGCTGATTTGAATCAGGCATAGCATTCATCATTTGGACCTATTAGCTCGAACCATCGTCTTTACGGTCTCTCTGCTCAGGTGGTGCAGGGTTCGCGCATGCGCGCAGAGCGAAGTCGGCAACCAGGTGTAGTCAGCGATAACACGCACTTGTGATCTCAGGCATTCGCTTTTACGCAGAAAGGACTGTACAGATATCTTTTCAGATGTCGTTATTAGAGAGGCTGGACTGGCGGGTAAGTATTTGTGTGTGTGTGTGTGTGTGTGTGAATTTCATATTATATAGAAAATTCGAGCATAGAGCTAGTGATTTGATTTCAGTTTTTTTTTTGTCGTCCCAGTTTTGAAGTGTTTGTTATTGTAATCCAGAGCATCTTCTCTTGGTATTAAGCTGCTACCTGTGCTAATCTGTATGGACTGTTTATAGAATTAAACTAAACCATCAAGAGCGATTTAATAATTTGATATTATTATTATTATTATTAAATAAAACTAACAACAACAACAACAACAACAACAACAATAATAATAATAGTAATAATCAGCAGCACAAGAAAAAGATTATCACAGATAAACTCTACACATCACGTACAATATAACTTATAACCAAACCCAAGCGTGGCTATGGGTTTAATTTATGTTTAATTAATGGCTTATAGTATTGGAATGGTAAGGTATATGATTTAAATCATTTATTGCAGCCTATTTTATAAAGAACTATCCTGATGTCTCAGACAGAATTTTGGTCGTTGGGATTAAATTAGCGTCTTGCTTCACCATTAGCTACATTATTGGGTTGAACTGCGTAAGAAAAAGGAAAAGCCTTTGTCTGGCTATACATTTTCAGTCAAAGTTGGCTTTTTAAAAAACAGTAAGACAAAATTCCTTCTGTGCTGTGCTGCTAATGCAAAATCTATAATATTCCACGGGCCATGGAATATTATAAACTAGGATTAATATATAGCTAGTAACCTGCAATATAAATATACATATAGATGGTTACAAATATAGCTCTTGATAAGAAAAAAATTAAACAAGCAATGATAACATTTCTGATAGCCGAAATCTTCTGTTGTTTTTTTTTTTTTTTTTTTTAAATTTTTTACGTTTAGAAAGTTACAGTTTCGTATAGGGACGATTTAAATGACATGGATACATTCAAACCAGACAGCCAAGTCATCTTTACTCCATAAGGTAATTTCTGTTTAAAATATTTAAGTATTCTTAGATGACATGTCTATTTTTAATCATTGTTTTATTTAAACAAACGGTTTAATACCATTGTAACGTAACATATTTACATGCGTTAACCAAATATCTTACTTTACAATATTTTTTTACTTGCTGTAAATGTTATTACTTGCTGTAGCTTATATTTTCCCAATATGATTTTATTTAATTCATGAAAAACTAAAATAATTCGTTAGGCCTAATTTACAGTGTACAAATTTAGAATTTTTGTAGAAACAATAACACTGCTTAACGCGTAACACTAGGTTAATAATAAAATAAATAAACATAGTGAATAATATATTATTATTATTATTATTATTATTATTATTATTATTAATAATAATGCAAACGTCAAGCTGAAAAAAGAGCCTCATTGGTATTCTGCAGTTTGTGTGCGAAATTAAGCGAAAGTCGCCACTGAGGCCGCGGAAAGCAAGCTCGGCCAAAAACGGTAATTAAGATTAGAGAGGGGATCTCTGGTGCTTAGTGGTTAAGTGAATGCAGATCAACGTTTAAGCTCTGGATACTCAAAGCCTAAGAAAGTTTCGAAGCATTATAGCAAACAACACGCATAGTTCATTGTTCAAACTTAGTAACACATACGTTCAAACCAATTTTGTACACTTAGACAACAATAACAACCGGAACAAGAACAAAAAACAACAACAACAACAATCATCATCATCATCATCATACCCTATACTTAATGTAATAATTAATAATTTACTCTACAATCATTTAACACAATACAGTTTCTGAACAATAATCGTATACCAACATGTCTTTAAGTTTTATCGTACGTGAAATCTGGCTGATGAATAGGCGGACAGCGCTCTGATTGGTCCGTTGTTTCTGCAGCAACCAATTGACCAGGACATTAGCGATTACACCCGGTAAAGTCCCCGCCCACACATGATGTCTATGCAAATATAGTAGCGACGCTTCCAAAAGGGTAAACGAGTCGAGGACAGGACAGGCTTTCTCATCCGTCAGAGGGAGGTCATTTTTTTTTTAGTTTTAGAAGTTTTACACAGTGTTTGTACTTTGCAGCTGATTTTTAAAATCGTTTTGTGTCTTTGGTACGTAAACGCTTTGGCCGTTGGACGAGTCAGTGTGAATAGTTTGTTCATTCGCCTTTCGCCTTCCTGCTGATTGATTCCTCTATATCCCGACACGCGGCGGCTCCGTGCGCCAGAGTTGATGCATCTCTTCACTGTGTATAGCGTGCTCCCTGGACTAAACCGTAGACGACGAGCGTTTCATTTGTCCAGTGTTCGTTTATAGGGCCTGTAAGATTTGAACTTTTTTAAAGAAAAAATGTTGTGGAAGCTGGCAGATAACGTGAAGTACGAGGAGGATTGCGAGGTAAGTAAAGTAGGAAAGAGGAAAACTGCGCGGAGCGTCTTGCGTAAGCGCTGATTTCCTGGTTTGCATTAATGTTTAAACGGTTATGTTTTCTGAAACGTACAAGCTACAGATTGCTTTCACAGACAAATGTACATGCTTAAAAGCTGTTTGTAGACCGCGCCTATGCTTAAACTTGCACATTTCACATTAATATGCACGAAACTCTCAGGTCCGTTTAATGCTGAAACCTAATGAAAAAACGACTTACAAAACTAGTGGCGTTTTATAATTTGATTTTAAAGCGTATAATATTTTTTATTTTATAGCTTTCGCTACCTGGTGGACTTTAAAAAGTAGGATATACTCCATGCTGTTTTAATTTCCCAACGGATAAACTGGTTTAAGCAGCTCTATAAAAAATTAACCCTTCCAACTAAATATTCGACATCACTAATAGCCTAATCAAACTCAATTATATTTAACACTGACGAGGTTTAATTCGTTGAGGTTTAATGCATGTTGCGCGCGCTTTGTCCGCACTGGCAGTAATACTGAAGCCCTTGAGCCCCACAAATAGCCTTTAACAATAATAACATGCATGCAGTCCAGAATCCTGCATTATGTACCACGTGTGGTCCTTATTTTTTATTTGCGACACAATTTTTTTTGGTTAAAATGTGATTAAAAAAAAAAAAAAACACAAAAAAATCATGGCACAATTCCGGTCTCTTTGACACAAATGTTACTTCAAATCAATTGAGCAGATTTTGTGTGGTCCGATATTGACGGTTCACGGTTTCTTAAATAATCCTTAACATGGATTTCATTGATCAAGGATAATTTTATTATTATTATTATTATTATTATTATTATTATCATCAACTAAATTGTTTGTGTTTTAATGTAATTGTGTTTAAATTAATCTTAAATGTTTAATTATGAACTTCAAAACAAGAGCATATTCATATACAACTACAATAATGTACAGTGAAAATAATTTCTTTGCATATATCAGCATGTTAGATAACTGAAATCATGATTAATTATGATACTGCACCCAAGAGCATAAAACTTTTTTTTCTTGTTGGTCCAACATTGGCATTGTGGCAGTACAAGGCAATCTGATCAGTAGCCCAATGCCCCAAAGCATTTCACCACTCAACCACCACTGGTTTATTTATGTATTACATAATGTATATCTAATTGTATCATTTTGTCTTATTTTTTGGTTGACGTTAATGACAAATTATCTACATTTCAGCAGGAGAGGCATGATGGCAACAGTAATGGAAATCCACGGTTACCACATCATCCAGTGGTTAGTCAGCCCCTCTACAGTCCAGCGCCTCCCTTAACACACCCAACCGGCTCTGACTTTCAACCGCCATACTTCCCTCCTCCCTACCAACCACTACCTTACACCCAGCAAAATGACCCTTATTCTCACCTTAGTGACCCATTCAACATCAACTCTATCCACCAGTCACCAACATCTAACCAGCAACAGCCATGGCCCGGCCGTCAAAACCAAGACGGGATTGGACCACATGCCCGTAGCGGACTTGCCACTCAAATTTTGGGCTTAGAAGGTGGATCTTCCAGTGTTCGGAGAGATGGCTTTAGGCGGCCAGAGTTGCTACCTCCACATGTCCATGGACTTGAGTCAGCAATGGGCGAGAATATGGGACTGCATGAAATGGGGCAAGGACTTGATGATGTCCAAGTGAGTGTTCTTCATCTAAGTATTCTGACATTTTTTTAAAATAAATTGTTGCTTAACTAAAATGAAATTATTTAAACAGACACACAATATGAGGCAAACATATTGTAATATATAATATATAATATAAATGTAATATATTCTAATACATGTGAGAGAACGTTTAATAATTTTTTTAATTATATTTGTTGTTTCAGCATGTGGATGATCACAGTATTGTAACGGCTGACCAGACAGTCATCAAAAAAGGTTGGTTTAGTTTTTCGCTCCCTTTTGAACTGCAGTATTTTCAATTGTTTGTTGCACTCTTGTACAAACACTGGAACAAGGCCATTTGATATCAAAAATGTATTTTGGTTGCTTAATTTCAGTGGAGGTTTTACTATTAATAATATTGTTTTATTAAAAAAATACATAGTGTGCATTCATAATGGGAGAGATGCACAAAATGCATGTATGGCATAAATTACGACACCCAACCCACATGCATTGCACAATGAAAATGTGAATAGGAAGAGCTGAGGAAGCTCTGGTTTAAACTTCACCACTAATCCTCTTGGCCATGTGCTCCATTTAACTAATCTGAGTTTGATCCTCACTGCATTGTAGCTCTCGTTCAGGCTGAATGGAAAGTCAGCAGGAGGAATCTTTTCAAAATGGCACACAGACTGACAAGTTGCGGAATGCTCTGCTGGCTCAGAGAGAAGAAGCCTAGGCCATCTTTGTTGTCTAAGCTTAATTCTTCTTGCTTTCTGAATTGGTGATGAGTGCTGTCAGAGTTTGGTGCCTCGGTAAACTCACGCAAAAGGAGAAAACGTGAAACAACAGCATTTGGGGTGGGGCACATTTGAGACGAACACAGCCTGCTCAGTCATTTGTTGTGACAGGAAATATTTTTTAAGTAAGCATAGAGAGACATTTTTGAATATCTTGTGATAAATGTGTTAATGCGTATATATTTAATATTACATTTGCTAAAATATCAGTTTTAATGTAATCCATCTAAACGTTTGTGATAATTCTTTATAAAGGTCAGTTAAAACAAAAAGGTAGCTAAATCCACATGGCGTTAAAACATGTTTTGCCTTAATAAAGATGAAACAATGAAAGAAACGTATCACAAACTGTCCTGAAATGGAGCAAGCAGTCAACTAGTCATTTTATGTAATTAATTTTGGCATGAGTAAATGGTGTAACATGGGTCACAGCTTTTATTATAAACAAACCTAATAAAACCAACACGAATCCGCCTGCTACACAGAGTTGCATTTTATGAATGGAAAAGAATGCATTGCTGAAATGTAAAAAAAAAAAAAAAAATTGTCATTGCTATTTTATGGGATGTACTATATATATTTCTTCACATATTGGCTCCATGGGTAGTTTTCACCCTAAGCAAATTAGACCGATATGATATGACACATTGTAGTCTGTCAGAAATGTTGAGTTCCTTTTACCTCTGGACATTTTAACAATTGCTTTTTTGCACTGGTATTTTTAAACACTTGAATATAGTCCAGATAAATTCCACAAATGTATAGTCCAGATAAATTCCACAAATGTCATTTTGTGGTTTATGCAAGTCACAGGTTTGGTTTATTTCAAAAATGATGACTTCTACCATCAAAAGTCAGTGATCTCAGCTTGAGCATGGAATAAATAATTTATAGCAATGAGCAAAAAATAAAGCAATGAGCATAAAACCATGGGCATAGCCACTGCAGACAATATTCAAGTAAATGACAGGCTTTAGTTATTTGAAATTAGCCACTCAAATCAAAGCAGTGTGGATTGCTTTGACAGAAATTGAAGGTCTCTTCAGTCTGATGATGCAGTTGTAACCTGTAGAAAACTGAAGATAGGTTGAGTAAGTCCAGTTTACTGATGAGGCATATTTCGGCCAGTGTAGTATAACATTAGAATACTTATTCTAATTATCTGATACACAGCACTTGTGAAAAACGTTCATGTGATAATAGAAGTTCATTTTGACATGCTTTGATAAGATAGCATCTGACCAGCAAAGCACTGACACAGAGCTCTAAATTATGTAGCATGTTAGCAATACTAGTAGTAAACATTAATAAATTTTATGTTAAATGCTTGTTTCATATGATTGTTACAGGTCCACATGCTTATTCCAGAAATGTTACTGCCCCTGTAATACACAGTGCATAATATGCATTATGATTTGCTTTGTATTCCTTACAGTTACATTCAATAAGTGTAAATGTGGTTGCAAAAAAGATTTGGTTAAAAAAAAAAAAGGCAGATCAGCCTGTTTGTATGTAAACTTACAGACACATCAAAAGTGTTTAACGGCTGTTTGTCAGCAAGGATTATGTCTGTTTCTCATTAGAAATGATGACTTGCAAAACAGCTGTGTCACATAAAAATCAGCAAAGAAATGCGATGAATATGGAGAAAAAACATCAAATGATTAAGATAACATGTCATAAATTGATAAGTAAAGTTGATTGAATGATTTTTACTTTTACTTGGTCAGTTCTTTAGTGTTAGATGTAGCCAGTTCCAACCACCGCGGGAGGGTGAGGGTTAACACACTTCCTTATGGGACCACAAACTGCCCAATTTTTTGCGTGAGCCCGCAGTGTCCAGTAGTGCTGAACTATGACTCGGTCACAGACGGCAGCTGGATCACTGGGATTCAAACTTAGGTTCTAACAACAAAGCATGACCCTTTTATGCGGTTACAGTAGTCACATGATACTCTCAAATTATTTTGTCATAAGTCCTTTAAACAACAACATATTGTCAGCATATGTTCATTTTGCAGACGTTTGCACTGTAATTTACACTGAATTATAACCTAGAATTTTAGATAGAACCTTTGCGTTTAGTGCATTGTTTTCTGTTGCATATTTAATTATTGATACCATATGGTTTATGTGCATAGAAAATATCCCATGATGCAAATATCCGTTTTTGTTCTAAGAGAGACCAGCCATCTGTGATTCTTATCTCTTATCTTTTTTTATTTTTTGGCTGTTGTTGTTTTGCCGGTGAGGCCAATGGCATGAGTAATGCTGATTCTCTGGCAGACATCTGTTTTTTGCAGACTGTGACATGAAGAATAAGAATTAATACAGCTTCTTCTTTAGTACTTCTTTGGTACTAGCCCTTGATAAGTGGTAAAGAAAGTAAGAGTAGGGCTATGGAATTAAAAGCATTTTGTAAGCAATAGTTTGTGACTAATGTGGTATTTACTTCATGCATGTCATGTAGCTGCTTGCTTAGTTGTGGTGGTTGATGTGTAGGATGATGCACATCTGTTCCTCATTAAAAAGTTTGGAGTGATCATGTCCTAAAAATTTCACAGACCGCTCTGTCTTCACATAAGAACATTACTTTTTTTTTTATTACACTGAGTATGTAACCTTATAAGCTTTTCTGATGGGTATGGGAAAGTTATCCCCCAAACGACTTCCTGTTTGTAGACAGTGAACGAGGTTCCATAGTAACCAGGTGCTTATAAACACAAATAGTAGGATAAATGAACATGCGTGCAATATTGTTGTGATCCCAGGGTCCCAGTAGACTTTAAAAAGGAAGACATTTTATGAGGATTCTAATTGTATTGAGAATTTATTTATGCAAGCACTGAAGTCTGTTTTCCACAGCTGGACTTTTTAATTTTAATGTCAGCTAATCTAGAAAGAAAAAAACACAAAAAAGATACCAGAGCCTGGACTAAAATATTGACCAGTAAATAAACATGAAAAGAGATGGCCTTGTGACCAGTCTAAAAATATCACAAAAACTCAAAGTAACAATTCCATTGCAAATTTGAACAGAATAGTAAGATGATTGTTTGTTAGCCTTGTTTATGGTCCTTTTATTACTGACAAATGTTTCCCCATCTCTCATTCGCAGGTCCTGTGACTCATGCTAAGGGCCCGATAGGTGTCCCGTTTCAGAGGGAGTCTCTGCTAGGTATGGTGTCCAATCCCACAGAAGTATTCTGTTCTGTCCCTGGACGCCTCTCTCTGCTCAGCTCCACCTCAAAATACAAAGTGACTGTAGCCGAGGTTCAGAGACGTCTATCCCCACCCGAGTGTCTCAACGCCTCCCTGCTTGGTGGGGTACTGCGCAGGTGAGAAATACAGTAGTGAAGTGCTGTTCTCGATACTGATTTCTGTCATAATTTGATGTAGAGAAAGCTGTGATGTGTGAAAAATGTGCATCTACACGTATACTTAGACATTGTGTTGTCTATGCTGGGCTTAAAATGAAATACTTACATAACCTACTGTTACTACCTGATGGTTGTTACTTGATGTATTAGTATTAGCACTGTGGTTCAGTAGGTGATCTAAATCATAAGTTTTACCTTGCAGTATGTGAAATGAATATCAGGATTATCACGCATATCAAACATTTGTCAAACCTTCTCAAAGAAACATTGCTTCTTACTGTTTAGAACAATAAGGAAATGCTTTTAAATAATGTCGATGAAATTATACTGCCAGGCATTAAACTAAATGCCATTTTTTTCAACCAGTTTCGAGAGAGATCTTCACCTTCATGGTTTTCCTGAAAGTTTACAAATAGACTAAGCTCCTTACTAAATGAAAACCAGAATACCAGAAATGTATTTTTAATTAAAAACTACTTAAATGCATTTAAATTCAGACATAAATAGGTATACATGAGGAGTAACTTACAAATTCCTTCCATACAAACTTTCTTCCAATAATTCTAATATATTTAAGACAATGATATAACTGGTCATGTGCGAAAAAGAGAGAAATTCTAGAGATTTTAACCAAAGCTGAACAGTAGACCTTGTGCTCTGTGCTGCAGAAACAGTGAAAAGTGTTGAGAGAAATAGACAGAGGTGGGGTGTCACAGATACTCACACCCTTAGCTCTAGAGCTGTATTTACAGGAAAAACACATTGTTCACTTCCCATATATGTCATCGTTAGACCAAACCCTAACCTTACCCTTATTAGATAAGAGGAAATAATTTAGTTCTTTCTTTCTTTTTTAAACAGAAGCTGAAGTTTAAAGCATTTATATTTCTGGATATGCCTAATGTAGAAATGATGTATTACCAATAGCATGGGAAGACTTGATTTGGTCCATATAAAGAGTTAAAGACACACCCATACACAGGCACTCATAGACATACACACACATATGCACGTACACATATACTGTCAGGACCCTAAATTCACTCACAGCTTCTTGTAGCTAATTAAAGCGATGCTATACCTAAACTTAACCCCAGTTACTAAAAACAAACCTGTTTTTATTCATTTATTTTTTTTATCTAAAGAAAGCTGTTTAATAAAAATAATTTGTGAAGAACGGATAACTGTGGGAGCATTTGAAACTATCCTCTTATTTCGAGGACATTTGGTGGTTTTTGGACCTCACAATGGGCTGAACACTTGTAGAGTAGACACACCACACACACACACACACACACACACACACACACACACACACACACACACAGAACAGATATTATTAAATAGAGACTGGCAGAGGGGGCTGGCAGAAGCAGAATGCTCACTCCTCTTCAATGATGAGATTTTCTCTTACTCACCAAAGTAGAGGACAACGCCAAGCCTCCAAGTCTAGTCATGCAGAAACCTGAAGCAGCTCAATTAAGTGGGGAATGTATGCGAATGTGCGTGCATGCTTGTATGTGTGTGTGTCAGTGTGTGTCAATGTGTGTGTGTCTGTGTGAGTGCATGCATGTGTTTGTGTGTTGTGTGAGTTGTCACTAGAGAAACTCTATCAATTTTTTTTCTTCTACTCATTCATTCAGTCATTTATTCAGTAAGTTACTGAAAATCTAAAGTACCTTATCTGATTAATTAAATTATTTACCTTCCCCTTTCCCTTTACACAGAGCTAAGTCAAAGAATGGTGGGAGATCACTCAGAGAGAAGTTGGATAAGATTGGGCTGAACTTGCCAGCAGGTCGCAGGAAGGCTGCTAACGTAACTTTGCTAACAGCGCTTGTAGAAGGTAATTGGAAAACTCTCTTGTAGTGTCACCATGGCTGTAAGATCAGAAACATGTTAGAGCTACAGAAACATTTTAATCAGGCACTTTTAACCCGTATTGTCCCGAACAGTGTTCTAATAAATGATACAATGTCCAACTGCAGTTTCATTCAGTGTGTAGCTTTAGACAATGACTAAAGCTTATAATCAGCGGGTTAATTTTATTTAACATAAATTTAAATTCAGAAATGTTCAACAAAATTCTTTTTACCAGCCTTATTTTTATTAGACTTTGGACATGGCGAAAGAGTTCACACCACCTGAAAGGATTTTTCTGTTGACATGTTAAGGTTAGCAAGCAGCTGCCTAAAACCTGAAGAGCAAGAAATGACTCATAAAACCCAGGCCTATAAATTCCAAAGGATCTTCTACATCGGAGCTATTTATCATGGTAGACAATGACAAGTACTGGCATAGCAACCTCAAGTATTCTCTTCTATCATAAAGTGCTAACTTGGTATTTTTTTTCACAGTTCCACACTACTAATTAAACTTAAGGGCATGCACTAACAAAGTCCTTAATTTCATGATACTTTATGTCCAGAATTACCTTTTGTAAAAAAAAAAAAAAAAAAAAAATCAGGCCCTTAGTCAGAGAGACATTAATACACGGATCATGTGTATTATTGCCTTCAGCTACATGGGATCTTTTTCTTTTCTGTATTGTTGGTATTCTCAGTGTTAATAGGAACAGGAACATGACTGGAAGGCTGTTATTTAGAGACCTTCTATCTGAATTGGGGCTTGTTATCATGTGTTTGCTAGCCAAGAGGGGAAGCTGACCTTAAAGATGGAGACGATCTATGTGTTATTGTTAGACATAATGACTATGTGTAGTCTATCAAAAGAGCCTCTGTTGGGTATCTGAGATTATTTGCTGCCTTTAGCTACATTAAACTCATTAACACATGCAATGTGACCACTCCACCCTTACACACCCCATCCACCCAAGAGGAGATGTGTCTTACTGTGTCGCTATCATTGTGGTGTAATCTGATTTATTAGTAATACTTTTGGGTTAATGTGTAAGTAATGTTGGTTCTAAGAGTCATATGCATCTGACTCACCTATGATTAATGTCTGCAGGTGAGGCTGTACACCTGGCCCGAGACTTTGGTTATGTCTGTGAGACAGAGTTTCCTGCTAAGGCGGTGGCTGAATATTTGGGAAGACCCCATGTTGAACGTAATGAGATCAACTCGCGCAAAAACATGCTTCTGGCTGCCAAGTGAGTTTGAATCATTAACATATGCACATTTGTTACAGTACAAATAAACTTACGTTCTTCACTGTATTGGTTTTTTTCCCTTTTACCTCTTCAATTTGGTAATTACAAAAAGGTATTCTCAGATTTTTAAAGGGGCTATATTTAGAAGCATTTTTAAAAGGAATAGTTTGCGTAGGAGTGCACGGAAAACCTTTAAGACCTTGAATGTCATCAATGGGGAGGGTTGGGCAATTGGTGCAGAACGCACTAGGTGACACCATCAGAGGGGGTGGCACCAAAACCACACTGGATTCCTAGGTTTGTGAAATACAGCCAGAGAACCTACGATTTGTTGTTCTTTTCATTTCAATTTTAGAAATTGTATGCTATAATTGTCCATGCTATTGTCACTTTATGGACACTTTAATTTTTTATACAAATTTGGGTATAAAGTCCTAATTAGTGGGTAAAAGTCACTATTTTAATAAAATTGCAAAGTGTGGAAAGCTACAAACTGCTTGTTTTCAATTTGCTAAATCCATCGATACAAAATATTTGCTTTTAATGGTTTCAATAAACCATCTAACCAATCAATATTAAAATATTACTATTTTATTATATACTGGCCATTATATTGTACCCTCACAAACTTTATTTATTTATTAATATAATATTTATACAAATGAATAAAAATTTTAACCTGATACAAAATTTATGGTAATTAACACATGGTATATACCATCTTTCTGTGGGTAGCTTAGAGGTGTGTGTGTGTGTCTGTGTGTGTGTTTGTGTGTGTGTGTGTGTGTGTGTGTGTGTGTGTGTGTGTGTGTGTGTGTGCGCACAGGTATGTGTGCAAAGTAAACTTTATATTCAGAGCGCACAGTTACTTTTTTGTTCATGTGTACAAAGACATGTTATAACACTGTTGATGTACTGCGTTAGTTCACTGTTAAAATTGTGGTAACAATATGAAAGACTTCAGTTTTGTACTTACGTGACATTTTTTCACAAAGGCAAATCTGCAAGGAGTTCACAGACCTCCTGACGCAGGACCGCAGTCCACTGGGAAACTCACGGCCGGTACCCATTCTGGACCCGAGCATCCAAGGCTGCCTGACTCACTTTAGCCTCATCACACACGGCTTCGGCTCACCAGCCATTTGCGCTGCCATGACCTCGCTGCAGAACTACCTCAACGAGGCTCTGAAGCAGGTGGACAAAATGTACCTTAATGCAGCCGGAGACTCTTCACAAGGCTCTTCAGATGGAAACAACAAGGCTATGGACAAGATGGACAAGCACAGGAAGTAAGGCATCCAGGTTGTGCTGGAGCAGTTTTTGAGGACCACAGAGGAGCCGATGCCTCATCACCACCTTGCCAGTCTAGTTCTTAATGGCTCAGCGCCCCTTCATATTCTGGCCTTCCAGAACATAGGGGTTCCCCTCTTCCGACAAGGAGGCAGAGCTTATTGTAAGCTCTGGGGATTGTTAATTTCTCCACCAATTTCTCTAGATACTGTTTCACCTAAGAATATGGAGGAAACCTTTTTTTTTTATTTTATTATTTTTTTTTACCAAATACCATTTCAAGAGTGTATATGTGGAGTTTAGCTTTTTTATGAAGAAAAAGTCCCACATTTTTTTCATCATTTTTGGTGCTGACCCATTATCCAACATTCAGAGGACATATGATCCACTTTGAGAGAATAAGTAGCTTTTTTGCTTTACTTTATTTGGATGCAGTGTTATTGTACTTCTGTCTGTGGGAGTATTGTTTTCATGAATGAGTGTTATGTATGTCTCTAGTCATAGCTAAGTATAGATACAAAATGTCCCCAAAGGCACTGAAAGATTTGCTACAATTGAGGCTAAAACAAAATGTTCTTTCAGAAGTGTTTTTCTTTAAATGTCCTATTAGCTTTAATTCAAATGTTCACTGATTAAGACTATAATGATGAACATACTTGCCCCAGTTAAGTACACTGGTAACCTGCTTAATATTTTCATCCACAACCAACAGTTTTCTGAAGATCAGAGTCAGAAAGATGCATTTGTGTTTTGTGTGATATGCATTTTGTATAAATACATAATGTCTTTTTTTTTTATATATATATATATATTTTTAGATGTAATGGACTAGAAAATTTGCCTCTACTTGTCCTGCCTTAACTGTAAATATTTTCTAATTTATGTTGTAATTTAATGGGATTTGTAAATATTGGTACAATTCTGGTGTATGGTTTTGCTTTCAAAAAGATGTTTTAATCCTTCTAAATATAGCTTAGTTTTTTATCATACAGTCTTTAGGCCCTGGGGATTGTTTTCTTTTCATATATATGTGTAAAAGCTTTTTTAAAGCTATAGGATAAAAAAAAAAAACAATAAAACGAAAACACTGTTCCTAGTTATACCTGTTAAGTTGTCTCATTTATGTGGTTGGCCAATTCGTACACTATAATACTCATGCATATAAACTGCTGCCAGTGAAGCTTAGAGATAACAGCCAATTCAAGTGTAATTCAATAAGAGCAGTATAAAAATTTTATCCTTAGAAAAAGTATCTCTCTTACATGGCATATCTAAATCACAAAACATACTGAATAACACATGACAGGAGTTCTCAGAAAACCTCTTCAGATAAAAAAACAGATTCAGATAAACAGATGCTAAACACACATGCCTTTTATAGATCTACGAATAGTTTGTTTATTTACCCCCTTAAAATACAGTTCCGTATTTTTACCTCTCAACTTTCCATGCTATAAATGGGTGTGACAACAAGACTGATGTGTATGAGAGATAAGATCCTGCCTGTATTTTTTGTAAAAAAAAAAAAATTTCAATATAGTCATCCATGCTGATTCTTTCTGGGTACTGTACAACAGGAGAATTAGGTGTTTAGCAATGCCTGCCAGAAAGTGCTAGGTAAATATTTGGTCATCATTACACAGGGACACTTCTAGCTTTTCTAAAAGCAACTTACAAGATGAAGAAATGCATGGCAGAATGAAATTGTTTGAGAAAGGTGCCATTGTGGGTGTTTGTTCCAGCTCTGCACCAGCTCCAAAAAAAAAAAAAACACGTTCTAGGTTTTTTTTTTTATACATCTTTACAAATCTATCATTATTATAGCTTACTGTACCTATGATTATCACGGTTATTCATCATGCCTTCTTACACCTTCCTCTTTTCATACCACGGTGTGTGTTTTGTATATGTGTGTGTGCGTGAGTGTGTATGTGCATGTATGTGTGTGATTCATGTGACTGACAAGTGTGAGCTTCTCCCTCAGAACCTGATGGACCGGCCATGTGGCTTTTGCCGCTGAGTTATGGCTGCCTCTAACCGCCTTCGCTTGATTCTTTTCCTGCGCAAGACTGAAAGATGAGCCATACTAACATTCAGAAGACTAGCTTTGATGACTGACTGCCAAAGGTTGTGGCATTCATTTCCTCTTTTACCTGAAAGGTGTTGACCGATGTGTTTTGAAACACACATCATGCACATACTCTTCAGACACTGTAGTTGCATTTCCTGAAATCAGGCCTAATGATTCGCTAATGTTTTCTCATTGTGTATTAAAATAACTGTTGAAGCATTTACCAAGTTATCATGAAGCGTTTAATAACTAACTAAATATGTTCACTAAATATTCATTTCTTATGTATTTTGTGTGCTCTGGAAAACAGAAATGCATTAGTGCAGGGTGTGTGCAGGATTTAATGCCCACAGAGTAGATGTATATATACCAAGGATTTGCTTTAGCTTTTGAAAAGATCATCAGGCCCAAGTGCAAAGCCAGCAAAATGCAGTTTTACATATCAGCTGCCTATTAAGCAATGAACTTTCATCTTATGTCTTGATTTTTTCTTGCTGAGTGAAAAAACGGGTGTATCTCTTTAATTGTTTATTTGGCATGGCTGCAACCCAGCCAGTTAAAATACCTTATCATGGAGACCACAGCTGACAAAACCAAAATATATGTGAATAAACATGTTATCTCATCTATGTTGCTCATTTTTATATATTCGATTCATTGTGAATTAAGTTAAAGGTTGAGCCTTGTATTTAAGAGAACAAATAGATTATATTCAGTGGATGTGGTAATAGTGTATTGTGCAACATTTCCAGAGAAAGAGGTGGAAGAGGTTGAAGAACATTTGTCCAACTGCAACTAGTTTCATTGAGTGTGGAGCTTTAGATTAATATTTTTGGTTGAGGGATTGGATGTTGCCTCCTGCTGTGTTAGCCCATACACCTCAAGGTTTGTCAATGTAAGATGCTTTTCTGCTCACCACAGTTATTGCAGTCTTCTTGTCAGCTCAAATCAGTTTTGCCATTCTTCTCTTTCATCAAGAAGGTGTTTCTGAATACAAAGCTGCTGCTCACTGATGGTTTCTTTCTTTCTTTCTTTTTCACAATTATGTGTAAACTCTAATGAAATGAAATGCCCGAAAATCTCAGGAGATCAGCTTTTTCTGTAATACACAAGCCAGTCCATCTGGCATCAACAACCATGTCATGGTAAAAGTAACTGAGATCCCATTTTCCTCATTTTCAATGTGCTACAGTATTTGAAAATTAACTGAAAGCTCTTGACCTTTATCTGCATGATTTTATTTATCCTGTTAGCATCTCTCCTTTTCTAGTGTGCATTAATTATGCTCTGAATGTGCATAATTAGGCTCTTAATAAGTTTACAGTCTTATTACGATGTGCCAAGTCTTAATTACACTTAATATTTCTTTTGTTTACTGGTACAATAGCTTAGGCTATTGGAAGCCATGTGTAGAAATTGATTCTATGTTTTGATTTCACTTGATTGGTAATGAAGGTAGTTGTGTAGGTAGCTTTACACTGGCTGTAACAGAACACTTCTGACAGTCATGGAAGTTGTTAATTGATTATTTGGCTTTACGAAAAGCTAACTATTTACCTATTAACTATTCTTCTCTCTCTGTCACAAGAACATTATCATTCTTGTGACAATACAAAAAGCATTTTTTTTTCTTTGCCACACCTCTGGAGGCAGGCACACAGTGTCGAACCTTTCACAGCCTGGTTTACATTAGGAGTCATTTGCAGTAACACTAATAGGAACAGAAACTCCAAACCGCTGTAACCACTCTGAAATTCCTTCAGATTAAACAGGCTTTATCATATGTCCATCAGCACATACAAGCTCACAGTGTTTGTACAGTTGAAAGTCAAGCTAGAACTGGTACCATGCTCTGACATGCATATACTCCACAGCTTCACTATACCTGGCTGTAGGAGTGGGGGCAGGGGGTGCATTGTTGTTGAGTTGCGTTTTGGCCAAGGAAACAGTAGGGGGCCTGGCAGGGGGTGGTTTGTGGGTACAAGGAATCTGAATAACGAGAGCATAAAAACAAGCATGGGGGTGGGGTGAACATGTAAGCCTTGGAAAAAAATGTGGAAGGAATTAATCTAAATTACAGACAGTTGAGTGCGATTGTGCCCGTGTTGGTTGGTTTGTATTTGGGATCCAGATGGAGAAGAAAAGACATGAAGAGCGGTTGCTGGGAAAGATGAGGCACAATATCATGAAGCAGTTTCTTGTTCTGTCCCTTTTTGTGTCATTCTGTGGGAATGTGGTGGCCTGTCTCTCTCTCTCTCTCTCTCTCTCTCTCTCTCTCTCTCTCTCTCATGCTAGCCAACTAAACACCCCCCTTGTTTTTTTTTTCACTTACAAAATCCTGCCAATTAGGCTAAGGAAGCCACAAAATCCACATCGAGGGTTCTCTCCTTCATTGTAGACAGCATATGTCTGTTTCTGAGGGAATGGTTCCACCAGTACAATAAGGTCAACATCCAGATGAATCCATTGCCCTACAAACAATAAACAATGTCCCTGCCGACATAAGAAGGATTTTCCACGATGGAGTATACTGCCTATATTTTGCTACTACATAAGGAAACTAATTACAAAATGGTGCATGCATCAAACTTTTCCACAAGGCTGTTTCCACATGCTGTTTTTTTTTTTATTAAAAATGATAAAAATGTAAATGACTTAAATACTGTCCACATGACCTACATGTTAAAAATATCTTTTTCCAAACTCAAAATGTGCTGTCAGGAGCATCCCTTAATCAACAGGGGGCCAATCAGAAGCCTAGACAAACATCATTATCGGTTGCGCTATGTACTGTAGGACGAGCCGAGTCTCGTCCAAAACCGCTGTTGCTTTCTGCGGGGTCTGCGTCTTTGAAGTTTTGTATGTAGCCACAGTGAGCTTCTTAGCACATTCATGCAGCTCTGTTCGTTAAAGTAATGTGCGAGTAACTGCTTCTGTATTTACATACATGTAAAAAAAACCAGTAAGCAACTTTAACACAGTCACTAGTTTACGTAAGTCCGCCAAAGCACAAAATATCCTCTTAAACAAAACTGTCTTCAAATCAAGGAGACTAGCACACAGACAATGACATCATTGGCAAACAAGGTGAAAAAAATCTCTGTTTCCTCTGTCCGCAAGAAAATGAGATCATCATGAGAAAACTTCAAGCAGGTGCAAGCAAGCTGTCATATTGGATGCTTACAGGATGAAGAAAGACAACCTTTGCTAATATGAATATACAAAAGGCATTCATTCAGCCTCTTTAACTGCCTGGTCAGGATTGGCAGTGTGTTTATATTTTGGAAAATAAATCACTAGGTATTTTTTTCTCTACATTTGTTGTTAGTTGAGACCAGTGAGGCCTCTGGGGTTGAGGTCTTTGTACCTTTCAGAACCAGAATCACACACTATTATGACAATGCTGGAAATGTTATTTTTGAGCATTTTCCAATGTTCTTTTGGACACAGTAAAAGCTTTTAATGTAATAATCTCACATTAAGAAATAAACAAGAAATTTCTCATAAGGGTAATGATAGATTTGTGAGAAGTTATTACAATTTTCAAAGCTGAAGATTTACACCTTCCCACAAACGTAACAAATCCATGCAAATGTAATAGCAACTGCTATTATGTTTGTGCGATTATTCCATTAAATGTTGCAATTTTGTAATATATTTGTAATTAATTGAATTTATGGGCTGTTACAAAGTTATTACATTGGCAGGTGTCATAGGGCTCATATTTAAATAAATGAATTAATTAATAATCAGATTTAGATCATGCCACACAAGAAACTAAATCTGAACACAAATGTGGAAAAGTGGGAGCACAAAACCAATACACATACAGATACAAATACAGACACTGAGACATACCCAAACTGTCTGTGTACCACCTGTCTGAGTTCTCTTCCCATCCGTGTCAGTGGATTATAGAAGAGCTGTATGATGCTGTCAACAAAGTGAATCATACCATTTTTCTCAGACAGCTTATGTTGTATGCTTTCATCACCCACACTTTTTGTGGCTCTTGCATTGTTGACTGTCATTCCTAAAAGTTAAGTGGGAACAAAATAAACAAGGCAGCAAAAGAGGTTCAATGTATCTATGTCCACTGAAACAAGCAACGATGCATGAAATAGGACAAAGTGTCCATTGAAGAGTTGGCCATTCCAGGTAATACATTTAATTAAATCCTGACTTTCCTAAGAAATATAATGTAGTGCCTTCGTAGGATGGCAATGTTGTGAAAAAAAATATTATCATAGGTCTATACTGGACAAATATTTATGCCATTGTTAATATTATTCACATGAGACACAAGTTTCGATTTTTTCCCCTTTATCCACATGTGGAGCAGCTGAGGAGAACCGACCTTTGGTTCTTTATCAATGGAAATATAGATTTTTTTTTTGTCTGGTTAACCAAGAAATAAAAAAGGATAAAATTGTATACAAACACCTCATTTGAATTTCACTGAAAATCCGTATTAATTGCTTGTCTAAAGTCACAGTCAGACCAGGCTCCGAAATCAACAGAACACAATGCCCCTTATCACCCGAGTATTAACCAGCATCACCTGTCGGTAATCAACGCATGCCTATAAAAGCCACACACCACGCCTCAGTCGACGTCCAAGCTCGTATCTTTGAGTGTGGACTCAAACGCTATTCTTCTAAGTTAAAATAGGATCTATACTTACCTGTTTCACTTACCTGATATCTTTGTTCCCAGAAGTGTTCCAGTCAAACGTCACGGAGCGCGGAGCTCTATGTTGCTGTGGTGTGTGGGTCATCCGGTCGTCTGAGGGTCTCGGTCTACATTCCAGATCACTCTGTAGTGTTTCACGAAGGAAAGAGAGAGGAAGTCATCCTGGGGTCGAGTATTCGTCCGATATCTCCTTCACCGCTATCCTAGTCCTAGTGGCTAACCAAGCTAAGAGTTTTTATCCTGTCGTGAATTTCCCTGTTAATCAATAAACTTCGTTCAACGTGAGAATTACCTTTGTGTCGAGTCCAACTGTGTTACAGTCAACTGGTATTTTAAGTATTTTAGATATTTTATATTATTATCGAGGAAAATTTTATATGAAAATTTGCAATAGGAAATGAGTTAGCACTTTTTTATCGACATCATCCAAACCAGTCTCTGATCTCAAGAGATACAAGTTACTTGCAGGATCTAAAAGTGTCTTGTCATTGCCTCTTCATTTCACTACCTGTTTAGGCCGGCATTGGGCATGAATTAATAAGTGATGTATTCAATCAGTTTTGTCATAGAAACAACTAGAACATTCTTTTTTTGCTTAGGCATGCTTGTATAGCTGTATTAAAATTAAATGAAGTTCAGTTCATCATATTGCCTGAACCAACTTATCCAAAAAAAAAAGGATAAGTCATTCTATACTGCACAATCATGAGCCCTATAAATTCCATAAAATAAAAAAAACCCAGCAAAACGAAAAAAGGCTAATATACTCTGAACTAAGGGCTACGATCAGTGTTCTAAAAGCATGTGATGTGTTCACTGACTAGCACTGGGACAAAAGGCATTAAAAAAAAATCTGTGACAATTCACAGGAAACTACAAATAAGGAAAGAGCAATAATGAAACATACACTCACTGGTCAGTTTATTAGAAACACCTGTTCAACTCCTTGTTAATGCAAATATCTAATCAGCCAATTGCATAGATCACTGGGAAAAAATGTTGCCTGGTCTGATGAGCAATGATTTCTGGTGTGAAATGTTCGGGTCAGAATTTGCTGTAGAAAACATGAAAACATGGAGACATTCTTGGCTCACTTTGGGGTCCTCAGTATCAACTGAGCATTGCTTAAATGCCACAGTCTACCCTAGTATTGTAGCTGACCATGTCCATCCCTTTATGAACACAGGATAACACACCGTGTCACAGCTAAAATCATTTCAAATTGGTTTGTTGAACATGACAATTTGTTCACTATAATTAAATGGCTCTTCAATCCAATGGAGAACCACTGGGATGTGATGCAACAAGAAATTTGCATCTATGATGTGCTGTTGGCACAATCTGCAACAAATGCATGATGCAGCCATGTTAATGTGGACCAGCACCTTGTTGAATCTATGCCATGGAGACTTAAAGCAGTTCTGAAGGCAAAAAGGTCCAAACCAGTACTAGCAAGGTGTTACTAATGAAGTGGCCAGTGGATATAAACAAACATACTCATTCATTCATTCATCTTCTATACCGCTTTATCCTGTATTCAGGGTCGCGGGGACCTGGAGCCGATCCCAGGAAGCTTCGGGCACGAGGCAGGGTACAAACATACTAATGGACCAAAAAAATTCTTGTTACCCCAAACTCACAATAAAGAATGTTCCTGTTTATACAACCTGAGCCCAAGTTTTGTTTCTGATTATTTAAGCAGGACATAATGATTATCTGTAAATGCAGGTCTATAGTTAAAGGACCAGAAAACATATTTTATTGTTGTAGATTTCGGCTAAGATTTGATCTAGATCATCCCATACAGTACTACAGTACTAGACTCACATATTCTATAAGCAGCTTTAACCAGTGTGATTTTGCAGGCAAGGTTATAAAAATGCAACACAACAAAACACAATACAACACAATACAATAATATAACATATAAACAATATCATAATGTTCCAAATTATTATTCATTTTATTTTTTACAGAATTCATCCACAGGGAAATATGACAGCTTTTTACAGACAGTCACATTGTGACAGTCTGGTGTGAATTTTTAAATCAATAACGAGGAATTATGGTACTTATTGGTCAATATATTGTGACAGTGCTCCACACTGTATTATTCATACATTTTATGTTGGCATTCCACTTGTCAGAATACTTCATAATCATCTCTCAAGTGATATCACACCATTCTTAATTACATAGCACATTGCGTCTAAGTGTCAAGCACTTCAAATAATTCAAAATGTGAAAGAAACTGTGCTGCTCCTTAACCTGAGAAATACAAATAATGTTATAACCAACTGTATTGTTTCCACATTTTTACCTCTCTCAGGTTTACTGCCACAATGGTGTGGACGGACACTGGTCTACATTGCACAACTCCATAGATTGCAGCTCTGTCGCTGTCACAACAGACTGCACATTCAATAAGAAACATGTCTCTCAGTGGTGCGAGTCCCTGCATGCATTAGCAGCCGGTCTTTTGCCTTGACTGTAAATTCTCGTTTTGAGTTTTGCTCCACGCTCAAGTGGAGGCCTGTGGAGCTGCCTTGGTAAAGGATTACAGGTATTTACAAGCTGTGATAGGCAACCGAACAATGAGAATGCTTCAGTTATTTTATGTCTAAAACATATATGATTGTACAAACAGATTCAACAAATGCTTCCAGGTGAATTTGTTTCATAATTTGATAAATACTGTGAAAGTGACTACAATTCCTGCTGATATGGCGTGCTTAAATGTTCTCCAAATAGTCATATTAGGTAATTATAATGCTTCAGTTACTGCCTATAAGTCAAGTCATGGTCTAAAGTTATAACTGGTTGGCAATGTCTTCTAAGAAGTTCTCCATTATTTGGTGATGTTTTTCTCCGCTCAGTGACAGATAGAAAGAGAGAGAGAGAGAGAGAGAGAGAGAGAGATCAGAGGTGCCTGGAGGCAGAGACCAACATTTATGGTTCAGCTAAAGGTAAAACTCATTACTAGGCTGCTGTCACTAAACAGCTGTCCTAGATGGCTTAAGGGCTGTTGGATTCAAGTGACAGCACAAGTTACAAGAAACTAAGGCTTTACTTCAGATACCCTGGGCACACTGTATATTACCTTTTAATAAGCAAACTTTAGCACAAAGCTAAAGCTCACATGTTTTGTTTAGGAACAAATCACAAAGAGATACTTTGACGCTGATGGTAAACAGGAGAATGATGAAACTCACAATACCATTTGCGTGCCATGACCTTACACATTCATTAAAAACTCACTGAAAGTCACAGCTGCTTGAGACGAAGACCATCTGAGTTTAGTCGTTAAAAGAAACAAATAAGCTACACAGCAGCATAAGATGCCGTCTAGTGTAGTAATCATGTCATGTCTGAAAACTTGAATGGGGTTTCTCAGACAATAAGTGTTTCCAGTCTAGGGTGAATCACAGCCCAACCACACTCATTTCCTGCACGTGTTTATCTAAAAAAAAAAAAAAAAAAAGAGGGGGAGATGCATGCTGCCCAGACTTGTTTATAACACACAAGATGGAGGGAAGACGAGCAGAGGGGAGAACCTTGTCTACCTACAGCATGTTTGTTTTTGGAGACATTTTTCGTTGAAAAGTGAACGATTCAAACCAGAAACCAGTTTGACATTGATTATCACACAGGGAATTGGGCTGGAATGGTGTTTGCTGAATAATTATATGTGAGTGCAGCACGGTTACAGCTGCATGCTCATGAGTTTACTGTGGGAAATTGATGCTTGAGATAGAATGTCAATGGTCACTGGCTATGCTAAAGACCTGACTTACAGCCTTTTAGACTTCATTTCATCTTAGTTGTACACGAAATTCATTGTAGACATATGTAGCACTTACCATTCATATCAGGTATATAATTTTATTATGCTCACTGCTATTAATTAAGAAGTGTAATCTTAATCTTGAGCATTCTTTTCATGATCTGGAGGAAGGATCATGGCTGCCTGGTACCCTGTCTTTGTTGGCTCATTGCGCAGTAGGACGCACAGTGTTTAAAGTAGACGCTGGATACCTTCCAGTGTAAAGATCTGAACATAAAGAAGCTGCACACTGGCGAAACTTGTCAGTGTCACCTTGTCAAAGAGCAATCTCTTCACACAACAGAAAGGAAGCAAGAGAGTCACCTGGATGGAGAAAAAAATGATCCATTGAGCTTATCAAAATGTAATAAACTGTAACTGCCACTTATCTTTATAACAATCAACACTTTGCATGTATTTTTTAGCTAACGTTCAGGATAATACTTATATGTACTCCCCAGTCCTTGGACATGGGCAAAAAGTCTTTAAAAAGTGAACTTAAATTACATAAATTACATGTGTATTAGTAGTTCCCAATGCTTTCTGCAAAGCAAATCTTTCACCTTGAACATCCTAGTGGTAAAAGGTTTTTAAAGCACCTGAGTAATCAGATTATAAATGTAGAAAGAAGTATGTTAGTATTTTTAAACTAATTGCTAATATTATACTTTGCAGTAGTGTGAGAGAATTCTCAGTACTTACGTTCTAAATTATTTTACGTCAAACATTAGAATATCCATTACATATAAATGTAACATGTACATGTGTGTGTGTGTGTGTGTGTGTGTGTGTGTGTGTGTGTGTGTGTGTGTGTGTGTGTGTGTGTGTGAAATGGGTTGCTGCCAGTCACCTTGTGTGATGTATCTGACTTGGGGCAAAATTATTTACAGACTTATACCAGGATTTGTGCCTCTACTTGAATTCCTTTAATCAAAATATTTTGAAATCTGATTCCATAGAAATGAAACTAACAATTTGATGACCGATATGACACATATGATAAGGACCCATGAAATCTGAGAAGTGTACTAATACCTTGACATGTCCCAATTTTTTTTTAAAGTTAATTGTCAGTGAGAAGTTGCTCCAGTTTCACACTTACATTTAGAACAAGTTGTGAATGAAATACAAACCATGGTTCATGGTTGGCAAGTATACTGGTTCTACTTAAAATAATCACTAGTTTCCATAAACCATGTCTTGAGTTTGATCTCAGTATGAAAGCAAGAGGATCTTCATGACCAGATTATTTACAGTTTACGTGCCATATATAATTTGTAGATTGACTTGTTCGTCATCATTTTCTTCTCTGCTTTCTCTATTTGATGTTAAAAAAATGTTGGCCACTCCAACTTTTCAGTGACTGCCTTTAGCTTTGATGAGAGTACACAGTATGTTGGTTATTTCATTTGTGAAAATGATTTCTCAGGCTCCCAAAAATATGCTCTTAACTAAACATCTAGGCCAGTAGATCCATAATGCAATTAATGATCACTGCTTAATTAAACATTAAAAACATCAGATTTTTGATGTCTTCTGTAATAAAGTATGTGGGAATTTATGGAATTTGCAAACATGAAATGCGCAATTAAGGAATTGTCTAAGGACAGGTTAGATGCTTTTTCCCCAACATAGATTTACAGACACTTCACTTTGACTTGTGACAGGTGTTATCCATACAAACCAGGCTATAGTAAGACTTGTATAATATAGGACAAAATACTATGTCATTATAATCTGTATTTAATCAATACTCAAATATGTTCTGCCTCTTGATTTCACATTTTGCCCATGCATGATGGTAATGTGTGTGTGTGTGTGTGTGTGTGTGTGTGTGTGTGTGTGTGTGTGTGTGTGTGTGAGAGAGCGAGAGAGAGAGAGAGAG
>JAQMYG010000036.1:22039289-22049301 GCA_030014215.1 Clariallabes teugelsi | reverse complement strand
ATATATAAAAGGCGAAAGAGATTTTTATTACATAAATTTAATGAGGCAAAGGCTAAACCCTGCAAAAGCATGGCTAATTAAAATGGTCAGATTAAATACTGATTAAAAAAAAAAAAATATATATATAGTGCATTTTATGCAGTATGTACATTACGGTAGTCAGGTTTTGGCAGATTTAAGATTTTACAAGATGTGAGAATCACAGGCTTTGCTGGATTACTAAGGGAAGGAAATGCTAAGTGACTGGTAATTTTTCATTTGATGTTTACATTGTTTTGTGATTAGACAACATCTTGGGGATTTCAGAAACAGAAACCCTGTGTGTTGTTCCAAAGATCCAAATACTGAAGTGATGACAGAAATCTTTGGAGAAGTCAGAATTGCAAAGACGGTTCCAGTTTACATCAGTTTTCCCTAGTCATAAAATGTGTTACATAATGCATCTATTTTCAGATTTCACAAGCTAAACAAATAATAAACATAAAAGCACCACTATAGTAATAATTGCCGAGTGTTTTTCGTCTCTTTGTATTGACACTGAGGACTGTAGACATATGTACACTAGCTTGTTTGTTTGCTTATTTATTATTACTATTTATTCATTTATTTTTATTATTCGTCACATGTGCACACTCGCACCTTAGCTCCTCAGTTCCTTAGCTCGTTTGTATGTGTGTGTGTGTGTGTGTACACAACATGTGTACAATTACATTTAAAAAATTTTAAGCATTTTTAATTATCTGACAAGTCTGCTCATCCTCACATCTGTACCTCAGATATTCCTCACATCTGCTGAAACACACTACAAGGCTTTGAAACATCGTCGTGAGCCTAACGGACAGGTGTGTGTAAAGCAGTGAAAAGCAGTCACTCCCAAGCCTGCATGATGGGGCATGACCTCCCTATCTTATTAATTCAGTTAGTCACGCGTGCGCAGATGTACTCTGTTCGATTATAAAGATGTTTACATATTCGGTATTGTATAGGTCTAGCTTTTGGGTATTTGTAAATGGTTAAAAAACAACAACTTTATTTTGTCAAAGTAACACAATCAAAATTCATATCAGGCCACCAGTCTATCTTCTCTCCGCTGACTGTAGGCATTTTAAGGCCTATTTGCTGTTTTTTTTTTTCTTTTTCATTTCAGCATGCTTAAAAAAAAAAAACAGTCAATAAAATACATGAATCACTAAAGCGAGTCAGATCTTGCTGGAGCTAAAGAGCGCATGAGAGAAGGAGTCACAGAGCGCCCTCTAGTGGTAAACAAAGAATAAACATTAAATACTTTTTCTGTGAAATGTCAAACTCAATTCCCGTCTTTTAAAAACAATACACAGTTTAGCACACAGGCACGCACGCACGCGCGCACACCACCCGTTCCAGTAAAATTCAGCCAATTCATGGTAAACCTATAAGCTACGTAACTTAAAAGTAGCTATTTTTAATGTGTTCGTTCGTTTGCGTATTATTCGTTTGTTGATAAAAGGTTACTTTTTTTTTTTTTTTTTTTACCAAATCACTAAAAGGCAGCTTTTCGGGTATTTATTTATTTATTTATTTTTAACAGAAAATATTAACCATTATTGATGGACCTTTTGCCCAAATGTATAGTAAAAGTTTGCATCCAATACTAACACAATCTTGTTTTTATTAAATTGTTTTACATGAATAACTTTTCAGAATTTACGTGACAAAAAAAAGCAACAATCTGTCTTGAACTGAAAACAGGATATTGAGGAACAGTATGGAATATATGAGTAAAAATATGCTTAATTGTGTGTGCTTATGCAAATACTCTGTACAAATATTGTAAACAAAAATACAGTTAAATATATTAGTCTCCAGATCAAATCACATAATATTCCCCACACTTCAATTAGCATAGAACAAACACAGGTCACTTTATGGTAATTAAAAATCTTCAGATTTTTACATCTCTGATCATTTGCATGATTGAGAGGGTCATTAGGATTTGGAATCTGGTACCTGGGAGAGAGCACTACTGCAGAGGTTAATTACTGGCTCCATGGTCTGGGCTATTGTCATTCATAGACAACTGGGCAGGACTTGGACAACACAGACAACATGCCACACTAAGTGCTGGGTGTGGTGGGTCACTTAGTTCACCATCTCCCCATAATTACCCCAAACACCCTCCTCCTTTCTGCAAACCTGTATGATGCATGCTGGTCCTGACACAAAAGAAAATAATATAACAAACACCTTGCCATATAATGATGACTCTTCCCTTTCCCATTTCTCCTTCACAATGGCACACAGTCAATTTTATTCCTTTACACACTTCTGTATACGCATGTGTGCACATGCATTCACTTAGATATAGCTCGACAACACCTTAAAAAAAAGCCCAGTTATAATACAAGTGAAAGTTTCTTAGATAAAAAGATATTGAATTACCCTCTGAGATCTGGTTACACACATTGTCAAGCATGTTTTTTTTTTACTTGTCCAGAGCTACTTTAATTAACTCCTAAATAATAGTTTAGAGGTCCAAAATAACATTAATTTCCCCATATATCTAGATGCTTTTGACACAACAATCTGAAAAATTTTAATTTCCCCCTTCATTAATCTGTCCATTTGCATGTTTTCTATCATTGTCATTGTTTGATTTTGGTGGATGATATTTACAGAACATCCCCTGTGGTTTTCCTAAAACTTTATATTAAGCATAAAACTACTTTCTACACCCCCAAAGCTAGTACTTACCAGGTGAACCTAACCTCTATAATTAACTAACTGAAGGTACGAATGCTGCTATAAAAAGAATATATGGACTGAAACAAAGACACTTCTAGCCTTCTTTTGCCTCCAGGTTCGTTCCACTGATTGGAAGTTTATGTGAAGCCGTGGCACATGACCTAAATTAAATCCTTCCTTTTTGGCTCAGCATACAGTACAAAGACTACTTTTTAGTCTGTGCCCTACTTTATTAAGGTAGGCATCCACAATGTGCATCTCAAGCTGTACATTCTGTAATATTTTGTTCAATCCATGTGGCCAAGACCTAACTCTCCACCTTAAAAAAAAATCACCACAACACACTTAGGACATTTGCTTTAGATTTAGGCCTGGCCTTGCTTGAAACTCTCATCTGGATGGGATTGCTTTGAAATGCTCAGTTCCTAATTCTGCATGTACCAAAAAAAAAAAAAAAAAAAAAAAACAGCACAGTTTAACAATAGGCCTCTGTATGAAGTTCGGATGCACAGTTCTTTTTCCTCCTTTATTTTTTTCCAGTCCTTGCTGTGGCCACTGTGTCAAGATGTTGTGGCACTGGGAGGGAAAGAAGACATTGTATTTTGTATTGTATTTTGATTTTATCATCTGTGTTTCTAGTATATCAAAGAATGAAGTGCTTATTCTTTCATGCTTTTCTTTCATGGACCCTCCTCCAGCCTCATTTAATCAGATCTGCCAACCCAAAGGAACAGACTCAGATATGATCCTTTTAGTGCTTGTTTACCATAAACAACAGGATAGGCATCTGAAGAGAAGATGCCCCAGGGGCATAAGGGTTGGTGATCCTTGAATGCAAGCACTTGGATTATCACTGAATTACTGAATACCTGGGACAATGCATTATGCAAAGGGGAACAGAGTGAGAACAAGAGGTCAGAGATATTTGTTGTTATTGTGGCAGAAGTGATCTATAGCAAAGTAATATAGGGGAAAAAAGAAAGAAAAAGAAAAAGCAAAGCCACTGTCAAAATAGACACAGAGTGGAAGAGTCTGGATTCTCTGCATATAAAATTTTATATTTTTATTTTTATTTTACACCCAAGATATACTTGAAATTAACAATAGAAAATCAAATAGAGCCAGATCCAAAATGATTGAATTTTGCTTTGGGGTCATTTGAAGGCGGTAGACTATCGCAATCAGCCCAAAACAATTATTGCACTAAAGAAGGAAATCATCTCTGCATGTAACGAAATCAGATTTGATGTATTAAGAAATGATTAGCATTCTTTCATTCAGATTTTAGTCTGATTCAGAATTTGTGATTACACAAATTCTGTGAAATATGAGGCTGTCAATTTGAGCGTTTCCTGTAATTTATACATTTAAATTATATTTAGAGTATGAATCCAGTCTTTTGGGCCACCCTGCATAATGTACCAGCAACAGAAAACTAGAGACTGTTGTAGCACATCATGGACATCTAAGCCTTAGCGTGACAACAGTAACTTTGTACGCTTAAGCTTTGACTGACAGTTGGATTTTGTTGTTGCATTTTGCTCAAAGAGTCAGCTCTGTTAAAGGTTGGAGACCTTTGAGAGGGAGATCAGGTCAGATTGCCTTGTCTCTCAGAGGAAGACAGGTCTGCCTCAGGGCAAAAGCTGAGCAGGGTGACTCTTCTGTTTACCTGCTTTAAATAAAAGTCTGCAAAATTCACCTAGCTACACCATCAACATTAGTTTATGGTCAGGTGGAATTAATATGTGACATGAAGTAAATGCAACTTGTTGTGAAACAAAAACAAAATAAATGCTTATTATTATAACTTACACTGAACTGCTAGTAAAAAGAGTAAAAAAAAAAAAATAATGAAAAAATTGTCATTCAAATATTTATCTAAGTAATAGTTAATAAGCTGTCAAGGAAATAAAAACACACTTAAATTAATTTCTTTACATTTTTAAATATATATCTTCAGTTGACTGAACCATTTTTATTTAAGTAAGGTTAACTAACAAAGTAATCTTTGCCAATGTGAAGACAACTTCAGTTATCAACCATATATGAAGACCAGTATTGTTATTGCTAGCTCATTTTAATACATATTTTACACATTGACATAAGGCTTACCTGTAGGTTGTAGCAGTGCTGTATTTGGATATACTTAACAAAACATACATTTACTCTTGAGCATCCAAGTAATCTTAAGCTTTCATATAAAACAAAACATTAAAAGCACTGGCTTGCTAGTCTACTGTATCTCACCCAGCTAACTATCGACTATTATGTCTACATGTTTCTCCATGAGTATTTGCGTAATTTGCAGGATAAACCGGAGCATGGATACTCATCTGTCTCCACTGTCTTGGACATTGTTGTTGCTGACTAAGCATTTGGCAGAGGAATTTTGTCAGGAAACTTGAATATGGTCTCAAAATTATTGTTCATGATTTGCACATTCTTTCTTTCAGCAGCTTCAGTTTACTTGGTTAAAGTTATAATTATTTTTTTATTTGTAACAGTGATTAAATAAATAAAGTTGAATAGTCTATTAAGACTGTATACAAAAACAAACAAACAAACAAACAAACAAACAAACAAAAGATGTATGTTAAATCTTTACTTTAAAAACTGATTTAGCTTGAACTTTACTAGGTTGCATTCCTGGGAACTTCCACAACTGACTAAATAATAGCTGTTGATATTATTTGGGATTTAATGAAAATGCCAGTAATGGTTAAAAAGTCCACAGATTTAAAGGCTGGCTTAATTTTGTTAACAATGATGATAAAATAAAACATGTATACACATCAGAACATAATTATGGTTTGGCAGTTGTGTTTCAGGACGACGAGCAGAAGCTGAAAACCCAACAGGATGCAAATGATCTTTTGGCCCTAGGCTCTTCCAGCCGTGACGCATTTGCAGCAATTACGACTCTGCTATCCTCTACAGGAGGGGTCAGGTTCTCTGCACATCAACTAAATATGACAAGTGTGATCCAACAAAAGCGGCCCGACATGCCAAAACTAGACTGGAAGACTAGACTGGAAAACTTTAGATAGAATGAATATAGAGAGTTCATTTTTTTTGTTCAATTTCAAGAATTATTCAGTAATATTCTGTATACTGTTTAAATTAATACGATGAAATTTCTCGAGGTCATTTTCTTTTTATTTACACTTAAGGTTTTATATTTGCACAGTTAAAACCTCAAGCTAAACTTTCTCATTTATGAGTCTAGAAGAGCTTCCAGTTTGTTAACCTAGGTCTGTATTAAGCGTTTCAAGACCACACCATTCTCCTCCTCAACCACAGCGGAAAAAATGAAACCCCATCCATTCCCCAGTTGCCTGGGGCTGCCACACGTGAGCATTCCCCTAGTGTCAGTAAAATGCACAGGTGGGAGATGTAATTAAAAATTGAAGTTGACTCTATTCAGTGTAAATCAACTTAACTGACAGTCTGTAATATAACTAGATATCTTTTTAATCAATTTAACGAGAGGCATTGTGAGTGAAGCTTATTGCGTGAAGTTAACAACTACAAATGCTTTCTTTTGCAGGTATATGGCACTGAATTGAATAAGTCTTTACACAGAAACTGTAATGATCCACATGAATTTAAACTATGTAAATGTACTATGTACAGTACTATACAAACATTTATTTTTGACCTCAAGGGTGATATTGCTGTTATACTACCGTAGCACAAACACAATTTATTATCAACAGAGTAGGATTTATTTATTTATTTATTTATTTATCTATCTATCCTCCACCAACCCTTTTCCTTCTGTGACCTGCTGGTGACCAATAGTTATCAACTTACAATTAGTGTAATTAACAGGGATTACATTCTTACTGGTATTATATAGATAAAAAGTGAGGAGACAGCTCTAAGAATTTATGAGGTCTACTTTATTTTTCCACTTATTCCACTTTAGAATATCAGAATGTGAACTGCAGGGTTAAATCCCAAATAGTATAAAATGAAATGCTAGTGTGCTAGGGCATACAATCTCTTTTTTCACACACCAAGCAGCGCCTTTAATCAGGGATTACAGAGGGATTTGGTATTCACCCTTGTGTTAGAAGCTAGTTAGCTTTGTAGCTTGCAGTAACCGTAAGTAACAGCATGGATGGTTTAGAGGCAAACCTAAATTACAGAAGGAGATTTAATAAGGAGACAACATGTTGCTTAAGATGACAATGTTATCAGATGTGTTTGCGTGCTCAATGTGCTTCTGTGACTTTGTGCTTCCACAGGTCTTACCACATTCGTACAAAATGGGAATAAATACAATCGTCATCATTAGCCTCCACAGTCCCTAGTTGGACTACAAAGGTTCCTAGATGGATGGGGTTTCACATTGTTGGGCATGTGGTTTTATATAAAACCATATGAAACATTTAAAAATCACTTGTGAAATCACTCACTCACTCACTCATCATTTATACCGCTTTATCCTGTATTCCAGGGTGGCGGGGGGCCTGGAGCCTATTCCAGGAGACTTAGGGCAGGGTACACCAATCCAGCCAATCCATCGCAGGGTATACATATACACACACTCATTCACACACTGCGGGAAATTTGAGAATGACATTGAGCCTAATCTGCAGGTCTTTGAACTGTGGAAGGGAACCAGAGTACCCGGAGGAAACCTACCAAGTACAGGGAAAACATGCAAACATCATGGACACAGACACGGGAATCAAACCTGGCCAGGAATCGAATCCGGACCCTGGAGGTGTAAAGCGACAGTGCTATCCACTAAACCACTGTGCCGCCCACTTGTGAAATAAAAATAATAAAAGTAAATAATACACCCACAACAGAAAGTCCGCTATCTTGAAAAAAAAAAAAGTGAAACATAACACATTTCGTGATTTTTCACATTAGGTTTTGTTGACTTCTCTGTAAGGGTGGACTTGCTCTATCTATCCTCATTTTTAAGTGTTTCAAAATAGGTTTACACATTAAAATATACTTTGAGTATATTCAAAACGCAACTAACCTAGATAGTTTTGAATAATTTCCTAACAGAAATCACACATGCCAAGTAGTTTTCTAAGATCAATCAAATGTTACCAGTAAAATATATTTTGTTAAGAAAATTAGAAATGAAATACCTCAATGTTGACATTGATTAGCAAGCTTCTGTTTGCTTCAAAGACTTCTCTCAGCTACACAGTGCTGACACTGACGAATTTACAATTGAAGGGCCTGAGGCAAACTACAGAATGCCACTTCACAGGGAATTGTTGGCATGCCTCTTATTTGTCTGAATGCCAAATGTTCTCTCTTTTATCAGGAGGGAGGAGTACAGCACACATAATTTCTTTGATTCTCCCCCTACTTTTTTCTTACTGCTTTTTCTCATTGATGTTCTTTGACAGGTTTTTACATGCTAACGCATGCGAGATTATTTAAAGAGCCAGAGTTGAGGTTGTTAAATAAGCTGATTTGGCTGTTGTACTAAAAAAAGGTTTCAAAAAGTACCACAAATGTATAGATTAATACTTTGTCTGACTAATTCCATTTTATAAACCCTCAAGTAATAGTATTTTTGTTGTTGTTGAAGAAAACATGTATAGAATAAACATTAATAATAAGAATAAGAACATTAATATAATCCTTGCAGGCAAAACAGCTCTCAAAATACCTTTATTGATAGATTTTCAGTAACTCTTTGCTCTGGGGGTTAATGACTTCCTAATGTCGTCATGCAATGAACATATTTTTTTTAAAAATATATAAGTGAACTGTTTACATTCTTCTTTCTCCATAGAGTTTAGCTCAGTATACTTAGACTTGCCATATTTATGTTAACTCATTACTGTATATTTGAGGTAGTTTCAAGAAGGGAGATATAGGTTTGAAATGAAGGACAAAGCTGTGCTTTTAGTACAAGTGCACATTGTTTAAAAATTAATAAAAGCTTTAAAATGTTACAACTTTTCTGTTACATCTAAAATTCATAAAGCTGTGAAAGAAAGACACTTTGTTACTGTCAGAATTTAGTTACTGTCAGACTGGGTCAGAATTGAAATTTAAGGATAAAGGCACACAATTAATTTTATTAACCATTAAGAATAACATTAACAGTAGGATCAAGAACTATGTCTAATTACTAACATTCTACTGTATACATAATGTATAGCTCAATAGTGGCAAACACAACAAACATAGGGATCTATGGCAAAACCAAACTTAAATAGATGACATAATTAAGACAAACAAAAATCAGGTGTGAACAAAATTAGAGCAGACATTGAACAGGCGACATGATTACAAAACAGGAAGTAAACATGAACCTACAAGCCTTAACTTGCAGTACCTGCTGTGAGTTATAATCCAGAACTGAGTCAAAGTAAAAAAAATAAACCAGAAAGCATACCAAGTCATGGCATGACACAAGGAAGAACACATTGACAGAATCCCCCTCAAAGAGGTTACTCCTGAAATGGCTTTAGAGGGTAGTCCCAGACAATCATTCCACTGTTTGATGTTGGCTCTCTTAACACTGTGGCTGTAGTAACAGGAAACAAAATTCACAATAGTGCATGGTGTCTGGAACATGGAATCAATCTATACTGAAACTGGGAATGTATGTCAGGCTGGTGCTTGGCATGTGCTTTGGGCTGGATTTTGGCATGAGAGATGGGCTGGGTCTATATGTGAGCATGTGGCCAGAAATTACCATAGCATCTGGGCTGCGATTTGATCTGAAACCTCAGCTGGGATCATGCTCAGAGCTTGTTGTGGGCTTGTGGCAGGAAGGGATGACTTTCCAGCCTCTGGTGAGTGTCTGGTGGGGAGTGGGCTGAGACAGAAGAGGCTGTCTCATGGGCCACTGGTGAGAGCCATACTTTAACAGGACTAGAGCTTGTGAAATGTCTAAACTGTCTAAAGCCTGACTGGAACACAGAGAGGGGGCTTGGGACACGAGAGACCACCCTCATGGGCCTCTGGTGAGAGCCTGACTGGGAATAGCTGGCATAGAGATGGGCACGGCTAGAATGGAGCCATACATGGGTGGAATGGAACAAGGCATGGCTCAGATGAACAAGGCCAAGGCTTGGATGGGGCTTGGCTTGGCAGGGATGGACGCAGATGTAGCTGGGATAGAAGTTGTCATGATTGGTATGAAACAGAGAATGTCTAGGATAAAGCAGGGCATGGCTAGGACTAGGGGTGGGCGATATAACCAAAATCTTCTATCACGGTAGAAGCAATTTTCCACCTCGATAACGATATATATCACAATATAGCAATTTGTATCTGAAAATGCATAAATAAAAATTCA
>JAQMYG010000036.1:21870824-21881815 GCA_030014215.1 Clariallabes teugelsi | reverse complement strand
TGATGAACAGTCACTTTCTGGCCTAGCTTGATTTCCTTCAGGGTGTTGGAAATGGATTCGACACGCGCAGGAGACAGAACTTACTGTGTTGTGGCAATATTTCTATATGAAGTATGCATCGCTCAGATCGATTGTCACAAACCAATTGTCACAAACCAATTCTTTGGTTGGATTTGAGAAACAATCACTTTGACAATCAACATTTGAACCTGTATTTTTTCAGATAGCGGTTCAGCCTGCGAAGATCTAAAATTGGACGCAGCCCCCCCGTTTCTCTTGGGAACCAAGAAATACCAACTGTAGTAGCCTGACTCTCTGTCTGGTAGGGGAATGGTTCTATTCCTGTCGTCTAATTTTGAGCGCTTGGGGAAATCCCGCTTCGGCAGCCAGATGATGTGCAATGCTTGAACGCATGCATTACTTGCCTGCAGTAACTTCGTATCCGCAGAAGCGAGAGAGTACGTCTCACCTGCCCATTCAGGAGAGCCAAGGCGCGCTTGAGAAGTAGACGGAAAAACTTCCTGATCCGGCGAGAGAAAGGGGGAATTCCGTCTCGTGCATGTGTGCTGGATCTGCACTGTTTAACCCCAGGAATGCGCCGCGGCTCGCGGTTTCTCTTTAAAGAATGCAAGCCGCGCGCGAAGTGCTCAAAACAAAAGTGTGGAGATCGTGCTCCGAAAGAGATCTATGACGCGGAGGTACGGATCTCCTAACAAACTCCGCCATATCGGTGAGTTAACACTTTTTAAAACTCACTTGCACACACACACACGCAAACACAAAGCAGTCCTGAAGACAAAAAGACCTGAGGATATTTCCAGTTCACTCCTATTTATAACCTGCAGGTGCACTTCATCAGATGACGTCACCTGACCGAGGTTATATATAGCCAAAATTTGCCGTGTTTGATACACACATGCTTCACAACCGGTAACACAAAAAAAACTGAAAAAATTTTGTTCCCATAGCGTTTTCACGCAGCATCGAGTGTAGCTTTTGAAAGGGAAGGAGCCATTTCAGTCTCATGTGACTACAAAAAGTTTAATATTTATTGATTTGAACTGTACATATAATCCATACACTGTTGCTGATATGATTGCCAAAAGAATGTCTCCGTATATTGGCTGTGGGTGGTGAAAACCTCCTGCATATGTATTAATGCCAGGACACAATGCTGGTCATGGGTCAGATCAATCCATTTTTTGTTTTACAAAAGTTCAAACAGTTCATAAAGAGATGGTCTTTATGATGGTAAACATATAATCTTTTCAATGTATAAGAAAGTAATTCTGATTGGTTTAATTGCTGTTGAGTTAAATAATTGCAGGAATCACTCTAAGCAATCACCTCAACACAGTTTCCATTGATCATGAATGGTTTAGTGTAATCAGGCATTCTAACCATATACTCATTCCTTTTCATCCCCCTCAACCAATACCAAAGAGTAAAAACCAATCAAATTGTTCAGTCTTGAAATCAGTTTAGAATATAAACAACACAGTCACAAATCTGGAATGAGCGTGGATGCAAAATGCAAATACTGATATGTTCATGAAAATTAGGAATATCTGACTCTCCCCCCCCCCCAAACTGACCACTGAAATATAGCTTCTAAAAAAAAACTTTAAAAAACACAACAAATATCTGATTGCCCACAAAATGTTACTTGGATAATCAAAGAGTATTACAATGCATGAAATGTATGATAGGACTAAAACAAACCTTTGACTGAGTGAATACATAATATTTATACAATACATCCATCCCCAGCATAGGCCTGTATTTTAGGAAAAAATGGTTTTGAAAAATAAAAAAATTGTAAAAGACTGCGGCCCAGATCTCTCACTCACAATGGCGCCCTCATGTAAATGCCTTTAAAATTCAGTTTCTTAACACATTTAGCATCAGGGATGTTCAGTCTGTAGCATCCAGATTTCTATATTATTTCATAATTTTGTCCAGTCCAGTATATTGTACTTCACCCAGTAGAAATAAATAAATAAATAAATAAATAAATAGAAACAATAAATACATAAATATTTTCTTTCTTTCTTTTTTTTTTTTTAATAAATACATATTTCTATCTGGGAATAATTTGTCTTGGCTTAGAAAATGACTTCAAGTTCTGCTGCATGGTGTCCTGCTCTTGGTCTCCCAATCATTTAACCAGACTTTGCTGTCACCTAAAGAGGAAAGAAAGAACACACACATGCATGCACGCACATGTGCACACACACAAGAAACAATTAAGATAGAGAACTGTTTGGGCTTAGCACTACATATAGCACAGCCCAGCTCCCCTTTTACATTCTGCTAGGTTTGTTGGAGTCCTACTTAATTCCTCACTCATGGCGTGGTCATCCTTCACCTTTTAATCTTTAGCAAAGGCAAACTATATGTATCTTTTACTAGTGGTATTAAAATGTCCAGGAAATACCGAGATCCAGTGATAATCCACTGATAAAGGAGAGTGGTCATTAATTGAGTGTGGGCAGTGCCAGGACTGAACTGTGTCTATGGAACAGCAGTGTGTGGTTAGCTTGGCACACTAGGAATAGGATAGCAGGGAGTGCTAGGACCCCTCTTCATCAGGCTGTGTCGGGGCATAGTAGCCTGCCAGCTGCCTGAAGCGAGGCCCCCAGTCTCTGAGGTAGGTGAAGTCCTGCTCGGAGCTGGTGGACAGAGTGTGGATGGAGCTTAGTGAGAGTGCTGGTGAGCCGCTGCCCTCCAGAGCATAAGTCTGAAATGAATCATACGGAGGCACCGATGGGTCTGCATCCGCCTGCTCCACCTTCTTCCGGATGTAGCCTTTAAACAGGGAGAAATCGGCTACCTCTCTGTCAGAGTTCACATGATTTTGCATGTGCTTGGGAAGTGACTCTGAGCTCTTGGCTTCAGGGAAGTCGTAGAGATTGCGCAACGCACTCATGTCATAGGCCTGTGTGTCCTGCTCACCTCCACCCTCATCATTATACTTGATGACATTGTCTCGCATGTCTTCTTCTTCCTCGCACATGCGTTGACCCTTCCTGTGGCGCTTTAAGGTCACGATTAGCAGAACAATGACTGTTGAGAGGGCATAAGAGAGGGGCAGATGGAAAAAAAGATGGCATGAAAGTATTACTTAGCAGACCAAAATAGTAAAAACATATGCCAAAATTAAACTAAGAGCATGGCATGAAGGCTTATCTATGTTGGCATCAATGTTTGATTTTATTACTGTAAACATGATTAAGATGCTATACTGTATACATATGGAAAAAACAAGGTATTTGCAAATCAACCAGATTCTTAGTTTATATGTGTTGTGTCACATTTAAGGGGATTTATGGATTATATATATATTTTTGGTGTTTAACGGTTCATCAAAGGCAACACATCCTTTTACTTTGATATGGAAGAATATAAAAATTCAAAGGTAAATTATGTATTTTATCTGTAATCATAAATAAAAATTATGGCCACCACTTAAAACTAAATAAACTATTTGTAAACAAATGAAAGGTATAATCTATTCCTATGACATACATATTAGAAAGCAATATTAAAAATCACACTATTTATTTATTTATAGAAAATCAGCTCAGATCTAGTGTGAAATCAACTGAGGCTTAAAAGTGGCATCTGTGCAGGAGTCTTCCTATTAATTAAAGATGCCTTTTCAGTACAAGTGCCTTATGAAGCTGTTTATCCCCTTCAAGACATCAAAGTAAATGAACATGTTACAAATTAGTTCCTGTGTCTCAGTTAATAATTTAAAAATAATACAGGGAAAATATAATTTTCATCAAGAAACAATATACTATCAATATCAATTTCTTTGGGAAGCAAACAAACAAACTTTGTTTTCCTTCCTATTTTGTTATATGTCCGGATTTAAAACTTCACAGCGGGCAGAAACACATTGCACATGTCAAAAAAGAGCATTAAAAAAACATTTTATCAGATCAGAGTTCAAGTAAACAGTTAAATTGGAATCTCTATGATTAACTAGTGTGCTCTGTGCTCCAATCACACATGGAATGACGCCTAATAAATTAACTTTATTAGACTCTGGTTCAAAAGTCTCAATTTTCATTAATTAATTGTATAGAAAATTTATTTTAAAAATATTTCTCAATCTTTATTTTTTTTCCAGAGTTGTACAATAAGTTTGGACCTAAAAAGATGCCTGTTTGTATATTGTTTCAACTCTCTGAATTATCTAAGTTTATACTGTTTGTGGATTAAAAAAAAAACATATGTTCCACATTTTAATATGAAATTAACGAATAGTTAGCAGGCAGAAGGAACAGGGTGCCAATTAAGAAAAATGTCAGACAATAATGACCCTGAATCGAATTTACTGCATACTCATCAGTACATGTCAAATAATGAACTGAATGCTATTCTTCAATCAAATTGTTTGTTAATGAAACGGACATAAGCCAAATACATGTTTCTCTTCAATAAATAACATTTATAACATTATTCAAAATATACATGTACCATTACTTTCACCATAGAGATGGCAGTGGATAATATTATAATGTTTAAATGGCAATATAAAATGGAACCTTTAGCCAACAGAACAAAACTGAATTAATCAGCGTTTTACATAGATGCCATGACTGATATTTAACACAAGTTATGCATCTTTCAATGTTGTTTTTCTGTGAAGAATTACATCTACTGTAAAAGTAGATGTGTTTGTTTGATATAGCCAGTTAGAAAATTTAATAAACATTAACATTGCTGTGATGTACCAAAAATTTGCACTTTACAACAGGGTCTTATTGCAAAATTATCCACTTCAGGGCATGAACAGCAAATGTAATTAGTGTGAGTCCCCACTGCACCACCCTGTTCTTATTTTGCAATAACAGGACATCCTGTTATCTTTTACTTAACCTTACTTCTCATTAAGATATGTGCAAAACATAAACATATTTCCTTTAATCTGAGTTGTCAGAATGATATATAATCAGAAACATCAGGCTACCACTCATTTGTTCAAACTTATTCATGTTATTCATATGAACAGCTTTTCATTAAATGAAATTTTTTTGTGTTTAGCATTTTTTGTCCTTGTCATACTCTTTTCTGAAAGAAGGATTCTCTTTTTCAAGGAAGAGCTAATGCACCTTCCTCTAAGGAACTTATTACTGCACTGTGTTCATTTTAATGAGAGACGTGTCCTTTTTGTGGTATTACAAAAGGATTTCCACCAGGAAGTGCTGTCGTATGAGTAGCTTAAGGGGGAATAGGTGAACATATGAGGTGAAACAAAACTCTCATGAATTAGTGAAACCAAGCTGTAATGTAGAAAAGCTTAAACATTACTTTTCATTAGAACCTGGTTTAACTCCTTTGCAAGCAACATATGTACCTGTAAAACTATCATTCTAGGATAGCAAAACTATACTACAATATTGTGAGTGGGCTTATCTGGCTCTAATGCCTTGATTATAATCAGAAAATTAGAACAAATGTTTTAAAAAGCTTTCACTACAATGCAATAAGGATGAGAACTTTTCAAAACATTGCCCTAAGGTCGAATGTAGCTATATTTGGAATAAGCGTGAAATCAAGTCAGAATTAAAAAGGAGGGGAAAAAAACAAAAAAAACAAAGATGGATCATTTAATTCACTAATGAGTATGAAAGAAAACAAAAGCTGTATTCATCTAAATAAATCAATGAGCCCCTCATCCAGCATGAATAATCTTAATTAGTTATTATACTTGTGATTTGAAAACTCCCCTTCAGTCTAGATCTGCATGTGATTAATTAAACTGCAACTCTTTGAGACACACATTACATGAACAATTGGACCCCCTGAGAGTTTATCAAAAGCCTTTCTAATTAAATCACTATGCTAAAATTTGTATACAGTTGAAATGACGATAAGAAATATCTCATAAAGAGACAGATTGGCACTGTTAGTACACTACATTTTTTAAGAAATAAGGTTAATGTTTTATTAATGGTCTTTTGTCTGGAGGCTAATGTCAGATCAAAGGTCATTAATAAGCCATGAGTACAACTGTGATAAGACTGTGATTGTCCTATGGATGACGTTACTTATATGGGAGAAGTGTGTTGGGTAACTTTAGCATGCTTTTATCTCACCACATGGTGAGGATTCTCTGAGATAAAAGCTCTTTGAGGAAATATGCCCATTATGTGAGAAGATAGAAGTGAAGTGCTAAAACATAATTTAACTCTCCTGGAAGAGCAGAAAACCCATACATTTTGATTTTAAATGTTTTATCCATTTTTATGCACTCATCAATTTAAATTTTAATTAAATCTTTCTTTTTTTTTTCTTTTTTTCATTGCATTTTTCATTAGGGCTTCTTTTTCTGCATACTTCTTCAGATATTAATTATATAACCTAACCTTCAAAGACAGTTCCAAATTGAGCAAATCTAACTATTTGCCTCTAACTATTTTAAATACTGTGTTCCTAATATTAAAATTTCTTGATGTTTCTATAGTGTTTTGTAACAACATATATTTTTAAAGCATTCTTCATCCTTCATTTTTTTGCTGTGCTTGGAGACAGAAGAGCACAAATCCATAAAAAAAAATACACTGAAAGTTTACTTGTCATTTTTCATATTTTCATTTTAAATTAAAAAAAATACACTGAAAGTTTACTTGTCATTTTTCCTATTTTCATTTTAAATGGTGCCACCATATAGTTTCATCCAAAGTAAACATGGGAATGTTTTGTTTAAGCCAGTTCTTGATCAATTACACTGTTTAAAAAAAAAAACATGCTGGCTTTATCATTAAGCTTATGCATATTCAGAGAAATCTCTATTGTATTTTTGTATTACCTACTTTAAGAAACAACCAACAATAAATGTCACAAAGTATCTTTAGATACAGTATACAGCAGCTGACAGGACAGTTTATATCAGCTATGTGTTGTTTTATAGATGAGGCTTCTGGTGGGAGAGTATTACACTGTTAGATATTCTGCCAAGAGAGACTGCTAGCTGTGTTGTTGATATCAGAAATGATATATGCGAATCATATAATACTCAGACTTCTAGCCAGGGCCAGCTGAGTAACAATTCCCACAATCTGGCCACTGAATGTGCATAAAAGCAATCTGGCCACTGAATGTGCATTCTTTTAAACATTAGTGCACAACAGGAAAATATATATAATTGATATTTTCTGTTGAAGCAAACCAAATTGTGAAATACAAGCTAAAAGCTATCTCTGTACAATGCTTTATTAAAGGAAAAGGTCAATAATAGCCACAGTAATGTGTGCAAATGACTTACATGAGGAGGGGATTCAATTGGTTTTAGTTGCTTATAAATTACTTGATACATTGCAGAAAAGGGAATTAGTGGCAATTGCCTGGAGAGAGCTAGGGCTTGCCTAAAACTGCTGATTGCCTCCATCAGAATTCTTTGATCAGCCTCCCTCCTCTAACCCACTTGCTAATTCAATGCCTGCACTTAAGCCTAAGGGATGTGACTCCTTGACCATGCTGCTCATTTGTGGTACTTTCTAATTCCATCATAACCAGATGCAGTTAATAGACAAGGGGTAGGTAAACAGATTGGGTTATACTGGCTACCTTAGTACAGCCATATGCATACTAAATCATAAAAAATTTACAACAGTAATTTACGAGAAATATTTAATGATATCTGCAGCTGGATTTAGGATACATGACCAGCTATATGGGATTTATTTTGTGGGCCTTAAACTAGGAAAGTTTGATATCTAAGAATATTGTTTTTTTAAAAGGCAATACAATAGCAGATATCACGCTTATAGAGGTGGGTGACAGTGTAAAGGTGTTATCAACCAAAGAACTGCACCTGTAAAGTGATTACAACAGTACTACAGAAAGTATATGGAAGCTAAGAAGAGTCATTCCTTCTATCAGGAGACAAACCAGTTCTGCATCAAACCATTAAGGCCTATAAAAGCCCCTAAGCCTTATGTCCTATGTGAGTCCACAGATCCACTTGCTTGGCTCAAAGATCTCCTAGTAAGTATACTTTGAAGATAAACCCACATCTGTGCAAGTCACAACCAATCCTGGTCCTTCCACTTCACATTTTCTGGTTATTGTACACTAGATTCTTTACAAAACCTGCAGCGCTTCCTTTCTGTGCAGATGTTCCAATTAGTCCTAAACAGAATATGATATGACATCAAGCTACTTTGCCAAGGAATGATGCGAGAGCCAATTTGAATGTAAAGAGACGCATCAGCACTTTTGTCCCTAGTTCTAGAAAGAATTAACATTTGGCCACTAACGGCTCGCTATACAATCAGCTTGGAGGAGGACAAATCATGTTAACATCTTTGCATTTTTTTATGCACTAAAACAAAATCTTAGCAAGGAAAAATATATAATAAAGGGAAGTATTGGCAATATTTTTTAAATGAAATATTAGAATTTTCTAATCATATAAAAATATGTTTGGCATCTACCTGGTGCTTCCTGGCATGCATATGTTTTAATAGGCACCCCTGAAAGTACAACTATTTCCCCAAGGATGATGGCCACACTATGATACCCATCATGGCTGATGGGATGTACAGTAATTGTGGTAGTTGTATGCAGATGCCATAACACACCCAAATGATCCATCACCTCAACCTCCTAGTCCACTCCAGAAGTGTCTGTTTGTTTAGTGGTTAATTAGGCATGATCTTGTTTTTATTCCTTCTCATTGTGGCTGCTGACAGGGATCTAGTTTTAGGTCTGGACGGGGTCACTGGGATGAGTCACGGGAGAAAATAATTGTTTGCAGATTAACACTGATGTATGATGAACTAAATGCACTTACAACATTCTTGCTGTAACATGTGCTTACAAAATTCTTTTCTGAGTGTTCAGATTATTTAATTTTCCTTAAATTACCTTTTAAAATCTTTTTAAAAAGACTTGCTGCTTTATTTGCAATGCTCTGAATGCTCATTATGTAATTGTGTGACTAAAATAGTGTAGAGGAGCCAAACAAATGTGGAGAAACTATAGAGAAAATAATCTGCAAAGGGTGTTCAAATCCAAATATAATTTAATTATGGATTTACTGTACATTAGAAAGTTTTGTATGAATCTACAGTGTAAACGTAAGTCTGAAATAACTTTCAGAATACTACATAATACATAAACTCCAGAATAATTTTATCTTAGAATTTAAAAAAGAACAGGTCAAAGTCTGATGTTGTGCTCTATTTTTGGGGTGTAAGCTTCTTTTCTTGGATGGAAAAATAGTTTTGTAGAATGACTAAGGGAACTTTATTGATAAACTCATGTACTGCTCATTAAACAAGAAAAAATAGTTGGTACAATCTGTTCTCACTATAAACCAAGCATACTTTAATGATATTAGGAATAATAGAGCCACAAGAGAAATAAGAGAGAAAGAGAAACAGAATAAGCTAATTAAGTTTGCAGAATTTTAAACTTGAAAACACTTTTCTAAGCTAGGAGTGTGTCAATCCTTGATACTCTAAAAAGCTTGCACTTAAAAAATGCTTGGACCACTGAAATGGTGACAGAGGTGCTGATGTTCCCTTTTTTCCTGATTGTGCGCTGCATCCTTTCAAACTGACCTTCACAAATCAGTCCCTGGCAAAGTGGTTGAATGTCATTTACTGGGTATATTCTCCATTTGTACAAAAGCTTTCTTCTCTTCACATAAAAAGCACATCCTGAAGTAGAGTCAAGCAGAGTGAAAAAGAAGAATGAAATATTGATTGGTTTTCATGTTACTCTTTTTTTTTTTTCAGTCTTTGTAGGACCCCATCCTTTGTAGGATTTGAACTCATACACAAATTAAAGTTTAAACTCAGGATGATGGGCCATTAGAGGCATGGCGTAAGCAGGGAAATCAAAGTGGGAAGCAAACCCAGATTTTTTTGTACCCTTGTCTATCTGTGCTTCCTCTTGCTTTATATACTGTAGGCAGAAACATTTATCATTAGAGGTACCAGTGGGATGATCTCTAAGCAAACCCACATACAAAAATGCATAACTAAAAATGCTAAGAGTAAGATCCTTACACTGGCCACTTTATTAGGAGCACCATAATAATACTGGATAGGATTCCCCACTTCCTGTTCAGAACAGCATCAATTACTTGTGTTATATCCCATAAGGTTTAGGAAGCATTTCTTTAAGATCGCATCACATACAGTGTATACTATATAACCAAATTAAATGTTATCTGTTATGTTTTGTTAAATTAAATGTTATCTGTTACGAGTGACATCACAGACCAACCTACGACAGTCAAAATCTATGCTTAATTAACAAAACATAACAGTTATGTGAACACCTGATCATCACACCCATATGCGGTCTTTCTTGAACAATGAAAATGGAAAACAAATATTTGACTAGAATATCTTGGGATGCTGTAGTAGTAATATCCACCTTCATAAGAAAAAAAATACACTTTCCCTGTGAACAAAGCAATGCCATAAATTCATGGTTTCCTTGCTGAGAATAAAGCATGTGGCCTCCCAAGACCTCTGGCCTCATCAGAGCCAAGACACTTTTTTGCAACTTCCTTCTATATGGCATTTTTTGTTAATGTCTCTATACATATTTAATGAGAGGTGATATAAAGTGAAGCACAGAACTAATTTTCCCCTTTAAATATAGCAAAATAACCTGTCAGAGAGTGTCAGTCACACAAATGAAATACATGAATAATCTTTAATATTCTAAACTCCCAAATCAGCCTTTTAAGTTCAGCAGACTGGATGTTTTAAAAATAAATATTTAATAAAGGTTCATACCCCCACTTTACACCGCGTTCCAAAGTATTTTGCAAATTGGATGTAAGTGTCATAAACATTAAATGTTTAGTTTTTAAATTAAACTCGTGGATGGTATTGTGTCTCAGGGCTCTTTGGATCACTGAAATGAATCTCAGACATATGTGATAATTAGTTTGCCAGATGAGCCCAATTAAAGGAAAAGTACTGAAGAAGGTTGTTCCACATTATTAAGCAGGC
>JAQMYG010000036.1:21748845-21759868 GCA_030014215.1 Clariallabes teugelsi | reverse complement strand
TTGGGTTTACCATTCACGCAACAAAGGGCTAACCGCTAAGCTACGTCTTCTGGTCACCCCAGGTTAGTTCTTGACACAAACGTAACAAAACAGTTAGACTCGCCAAACGATACTTTTTTAAGAATATTATTTCTGGCTTAAAATATGGCTGATGATCAGCTGAAGGTGAAAAGGAAGAAGGGACCCTCCGATTAGCAACTCAGAGTCTCGACCGCCTGAGCCACCGCTACCCTGGCTGTTCAACAGATGCTCTCTTACCTTTGATTTAAAGTCCCTAGCAGCATGAAATTACTATTGTTTGTTAAAGCAAGTCCATGTCATTTTATTTCAGCAGTGAGTAGTGTCTTCTCTCATGCATTGCAAGCAATTCATTTGGCACTTGCTCAAAAGGAGATGTATGGTAGCAGCTTCCGGTAGTGGGCTGACACAAATCCGACCAAGCTGAGACGATTGATAAGCTGAGTAATAGAGTGTTGACATTAGCAAGATGTATGTGTGCTGTCTAGGATGAAAATTGGCTTCATTGTTACCTTTTGTCTAACATGGACCATTGTGTATGGAATAGTCTAAAACTTTTATTTTGTGAAAAAAATATTAATATTTTTAAAACATTTTCATAATGTTATATACTAACCTTCTTGTGATCTGTGAAATAGTAAACATTCTGCTAAGATTAGCTAGAAGAATACATTTGAAGCAAGAGAGGAGGTAGTAGTAAAAGAGTAGAGGGCACTATCCAGGCTGCCTGTAATTGCTGACAGCTGGTGGTGTCTGCAAAAAGGTCACCGTTACACTCTCCTCCCAAGACCTGTCACACTACTGTCCAGTCACACCATAATGCTATGCTAATAAGGTTAATTAAACTGAAGTGTCAGGGTCCTATTTGTCTCCTGTCATCAGATCTGACTCCCAAAATGCAGCACCAAAAAAAAAGAAAGCTATTTTATCATAAGAGTTGCTGAACCATCTTTGTAATGCTTTTGACTTTAAAGACATTTTCAGTCCTCAGGATTTTCCTATATGCTATAAAAGACTGAGTAAAAGATAAGCACAACCTCTGCAAATATCAAATTATTAATTAAAACTACAATGTCTATTCTGAGATCTTGCTTTTTATGAATATCCACTTTTTCATTTAAGCAAAAAGGTAATATTCTAGTATATTGAGGAATTCATTTTCTAAAGCATAACCCAATTTGCCACTTTGTTTGAAATTGTAAAATGCAAATGCAGAATTTTGTGCATACGGATTGCTTTCAAACCGAACCATATTCCATTCAAAATCAGCTTATTTAAAATTGCAGAGTTGCCCCTCAGGAAAGTTACTTTTAAAGCAGAAATTAATTTATTCAGTCAAACATCCATACCATCCACATCCATCGCAGGGCACACACACACATACACTACAGGCAAATTCCATCCATCCATCTAGGAACCTCTGTAGTTCAACCAGGGACAGTGGGGGCCAGTAGTGACCATTGTGGTTATTTCCATTTTGTACGACCATGGTAGGTCACACACCATGGGCAACTTGGGAACACCAATTAGCCTAACCTGCATGCCATTGGACGATGGGAGGAAACTGGAGTCCCTGGAAGAAATATACCAAGCATGGTGAGAACATGCAACGTCCATGCAAGCAGACCCAAGGTGGGAATCAAACCCTCAACCCTGTAGGTGCAAGGTGCAACAGTGTATAGCATGGATTGTAGGTAAGATTCATGGTGATGTTTGGCTCTTCACTAGTTTGACACGCTATGGTTAACACTACATGTGAAAAAGAAATATACTGTATACATGCAAATTCTGATTTTTGTTATAAACTGGAAACCCACACCGATTCTCACTAATGCATTACTGCAGATTCCCTAAAAAGGCATTGTTTAATAGTTTAGTCTTTTAGTGATTCAAGGGTTAGAGGAAAGAGGGAACAAAAAACTTTGGAGCCTTGCAAACACATGCAGAATTCTTTACAGTGTTTACATAAAAGTGTTTACATAAAACTAGTAGACGAACAGTCTTTACTATGCTCAGGGACATTAAAAAATATGTGCTTTCAAGTGTAAAGAATTTATGTGTGAATTTCCTCTGTGTTCTACCACAGTGCAAATATTGTTCTAGCGGAAAAAACAAATTTCTTTCAGCTTGTTTACAGAGTCTGCTCTTGCTCCTTGCTCCCCTGGTGCACCGTTATAACCCAAATCTGGCACTTGTGCATAAATCCATATAACTACCACAATCCACAAGATGAGATGGGGTATGGCACATTTATTTGTACTTTAATTATACCACTGCCTCAGTAACTCAACCACCATAAAAACAGAGTCAACTTAAAATTTGGGCGAAATAACACATTTATTACAGCAAAAACACAGCTGAACCCAGGTGATTACATATTAGGATGGCGGTGATCTCAAACACAACACAGAAGCCTGATGATGTGCCCTCTTTAGCAGAACTGTCTCTTCTTTATCAAAATGGAATAGAAGATTCACAACTGGGAGGGTAAAGGGCACCTTTAGTTCTGATTAGTGTTGCCAGATATCCGGCACGAAAAGCATAACATATACAGAGGGGCTCATTAAAAAAGTCAAGAGTTTTACATATTCTCTTGCATTTATATTTGTTCATTGTTAATGAATTTGAAAATATAATTTATTCTGATTAGTCCTCTTCTTTCTATGAAGAAAATATTTCTCCTTATGTGAGTGTTAACTTCTAGGACAACAATGTCCCCATCAAATTATGTAAAGTCATATACTATAGCCACCAAGGGCATTGGTGGCTCAGTGGTAGATTTCTCACATGCCATGTTGAAGGCCCAGGTTCTATTCCCATCCAATGCCCAAACCCCAGCCACTGGATGCAGTTCCGGTCCCAAGTCCAGATAAATTGTTGTCCGGATCAGTTGGTCCACTGTGGCAACCCCTCAACAACAACAACAAGAGCAGCTTAAAGACTAACAACGTATATTATGGTCGCCAACATGTTAGACTGAACTTTCCACAACCTTTATCAAACCAGCAAATGAGGGAATGCCATTTGGAAGAATGCATAGTTGCAGAAACTTGTAAATCTTTGCCACGGCACACTGACACATTATTGTCCCAGAGTGGCCCAGTACCTTACTAAAATATAGTTTGTTCTCTAGCCACCAGTTTGTACATACTGTAGATGTGAACAGACAGAAAGTCTTGAATGTAAAATCAATGCGCCTGCTCACTATCAGAGTACATATTCCTGAAGTTATTGTTCTTCTCGTGAGATTTATGCACAGATGGTGTCAACAAAATCTGTTTCAAGCAGCAGATGACACCTCTTTAGGGAAAGAAGACGGCTCAATTATAGCATACAGCGAGGCCGGAGGAGGTTGCCCAGTGTGAGACCCCAGACTGACAGCTATTTAAGAGCCATTGTAATAAAAGTGATTTGCGTTTGTCTGGCTACAGTAACAATGCAAGCACAAGGCCAGACTCTCTCTCTCTCTCTCTCTCTCTCTCTCTCTTTTCCTAATTTCCCAGTCTAAGAGCTTCCTTCTCAAATCTCTATGCATTATGGATCATTTAGTGCTCCCATAAAAGCTGAGGTGTTTTCACATGAAAAGTTAATTCACCAACACTTCTTTCATGATTCATCCTTGACTGGCCCATATTAAAACAGCCTAATGAAGCAGTGAAATATGAAGAGAAGGAGGAGGAAAAAGTAGATGGGTGGAAAAAATGTCACATCATAAAAGTCAATGACCTGCTAAGTGAGATTCTAGATGAACTCCTACAAGGATGAAGCGGTGATAGTGTTTTTTTTTTTTTGTCCAGGCACTGAACAAAAATTAATAATTAAAAATTTTATTACAATAACTATAGCTACCCTTTTTTGTCTATGTTGTTTTTTGTTTGTTCGTTCATTTGTTTGTTATTTTTGTGCAACCAACAGTGTGTTTTAATAGTAGGCACTAATCATTTTCACTGCTGCCCATTTAAGGTTATAAAGTGTAATGTGTTACTATTGCGTGAAATAAATATAGCTGAGTGGTTACACTGATAACTTTATTCTGAAATGTGATGGGGATAAGGATAAGGCCTGGAGGAAAGATTCTTGATCAATGAAGAAACACATAAATAAATAAAACCACCGGTGGCATGATGGCTTAGTAGTTAGCAATGTCGCTTTGCACCTCCAGGGTTGAGGGTTCGATTCCTGCTTTGGGTCTGTGTGCAGCATATATATTCCATAAGCGCATTTGTGAGGTCAGACACTGATGTTGGCACTGATGTTTGACGAGAAGGCCTGGCTCGCAGTCTCAACTTTAATTCATCCCAAAAGGTGTGACTCTGTGCTGGCCGGTTAAGTCCTTCCACACCAAACTCACTCTTCCATGTATTTATGGACCTTGCTTTGTGAACTGGTGCACAGTAATGGAACAGGAAGGAAAGTTGGGAGTCTGAAATTCTCCAAAGTATCTTGGTATGCTGAAGCATTAACAGGTTCTTTCACTGGAACCATGGGGCAGAGATGAGTCAGCCAAGTATCATTTTCCTACCAACCGCTAAATCCAGACTCGTCCATCGGACGATTCTGGGACAGAGAAGCGTGATTTGTCACTTCAGAAAACACATCTCCACTGCTCTAGAGTATAGTGGTGGCGTGCTGTACACCACTGCATCCAGTGCTTTGCATTGCACTTGGTAATGTAAGGCTTGGATGCAGCTGCTAGGTAATGGAAACCCATTCCATGATGCTCTTTATGGACTGTGCTTGAGCTAATCTGAAGATTACATGAAGTTTGGAGGTCTGTAGCTATTGAATCACGTGTAGAAAAGTTGGTGACCTCTGTGCACTTTGTGTCTCAGCAACTGCTGACCCCTCTCTGTGATTTTACATGGCTTACTGTACCACTTTGTGGCTGAGTTGCTGTTGTTCCCAATCGCTTCCACTTTGTTATAACACCACTAACAGCTGACTGTGGAAAATTTACTAGGAAGTTTCACGGTACCACGCTGGAATATACTAAGCTCTTGATTTTATATACCTCTAACCATGGAAGTAATTGGAACACCTGAATTCAATTATTTGGATGGGTAAGTGAATACTTTTGGCAATATAGCGTATAAAAGATAAAATATAGTATATGTGTGTGGATTTGTTTTATGGTGTGCATTTAAAAAAAAAAAAGTTTGAAAGGTGTTTCCTTTGTTTAAATGATAAACAGACAAAAGAAATCTGTAAAAAATATTTTTAAAAACAGTAACACAAATTACCAACTATATTTACAATGTTCCACTTTTCAATAATAAAAAATCACAATGTAATTAAATCACTCAATGTAACTAAATTACCCCATTCACTTCTTTCTAACATGCTATTTTTTTTTGTTTTACAGCAGAGAAACAGAGAAACCCATTTAAATGATTTGGTATACAGTACATGCTCATACTTACATACAGATTTTAGAGGTGGTAAGTAATAAAGTACAAATACTGTACATTAAGTTTTTTTTTTTTTTTGTCACATTTTTGTATTTTTACTCACTACATTTTAAAAGACACTCATTCATTTTAAGATGCCCATTTAACAAAATGCACCGATCTTCTAATCTAAACATGTTTAATCTGTTACTCACACCATACATACATCTACTGTACATTTAGCTCTGATGACAGCTTGGCACACTCATTACATTATCTCATCAGATTTACTGTATGTGTCTAGATTTATGTACCTAGGTGCCAGAAAGGAGTATAGATGCATGTCTTCCTAGATCTCTAAGAGATGGTGGGACCAGCCAAGCAGTGCTGGAGAGGGAATGTGGTGCTGTGCATAAATGACTCTTGGAGTTCAAGTGACAGACATATTTCAACATCCACTGTTCAGAGGAGAATGCTTGAGTCAGGCCTTCATGGTCAAATGGCAAGAAACTATCACTTCAAAAAAAACAGGCTGGCAATAAACACAGATGCAATGAACATAAGATCAGTGGGAAAACTGTCCTTTGATCTGATGAGCCCAAATTTTATATTTTTAGTTCTAACCTCCTTGTCTTTGTTAGACGTAGAGAGGGTAAACTTGACGGTTCCTAAATACATGGTTTCCACTGTGAAGCATGGTGGAGGAGGAAGATGTGTGATGGTGTGGGGATGCTTTGCTGATGAGACTGTTGGTGACTTAGTCAAAACACGTTAAACCAGCATGGTTACCACAGCATTTTGCAACAACATGTCCAGACAACCTTGGACTCTTTGCCTTCTAAGCCCCTTATGTGGCAGGCTGTGATGCACTAGGTGTTCTGATACCTTTTTATCATAGCTAGAATTGAGCAGGGCCCATTATCTCATCACCAGTATCTAAACATTCCCAGATCTCAGTTCAAATGTTTCTCCATGGGATGTGCTGCACAATAAGTTCAATCCATGGAGTCATGCTCCAAGGGATCAGATCTGCCCCTGTAGCACAAGGTACAAAAACCTAGGTAGTTTCAATATTAATGGATTTAAAATGGTGGTGATCATTCTATATATTTTAATAAAAATTTTTTATACATTTTTAATCCATTGTGGCTCATTTTGTGAGCTTGGCTAGTTTCCCATGTTGTTTATATTTTCAATGTATCCTCATTTTTCTCTTAAGATTGCTCACTTACAGTACAGCAGGCAGTAAACTCCTTCAAAATTACTTCAGTTTTGTGACTTAGTGACTGTATATAAACACATATTAACAGAACTCATGCATAAATACAGGAGTATGACTGTAATATTATATTTTCATAATATCAAGATTAAAAAGTCAATAAGTTATGGGTTGGTAGATACTTTTGACATTTTGCTTTGGTAAATTGATTAGACGAGTACAAAGGAGACAAAGAGTAGTGCTGTTGATATCAATGACGGGTTTTCATACTCATACTGATGTCAAAGTTATACCTTACAAACTGAAACTGTTCATTTGTTACTGCTCTATGTCAGAACATTGTAATCCCTTGAGATTAAAAGAAAAGTTGGAAATGATTTTACAAACACTGTGCATTGGATTTACAATAATAATTGTGTGTAGCCATGTGGTTAAGCCACCTGTTAAATTTTAATGGAAGAGACTACTAAAAGCTTCAGAGCATCACTTTGCTTCTAACTAGTGGGTCCTCTTCAATATGTGGAAAAAAAGGAGGAAAAAAGCTATTTTTATGCTCTATTATCTTCTCTCTCTTGCAGTGAAAATGGTGAAAAAGAAATCTGATGATTTCAACATATATAACTTAAATAAATAATCAAATAAAATGAGCTTTAAAGAACTGTACTTACCAATATGCTGAATTATTATTTTATAAAGTCTATTATATAACACTGCATTAAGGCTTACAGGTGTTTCAACTTGTCTTTTCATGACTAGACTTTGTGGCTTTCATTTAAATAACAGGCTAAACAATGGTGAAGTCTGAAATGCTGGTTGTGAAAGCTGAGAGCTGCCAGTTCACACTGAGGTCTACAGGTTTCAGCTCAACTTTGAAACATGACTCTAAATTTGATGCATTATAGCTTGTTCAGAAGGGCTGAGGTCATTACCATTTTGCATGGGTTTACTTTGTACTTTTTCTTCTCTTTGTGAAAGGACTACATTAATTTTAACGATGTGAGGATGTAAAAGCTGTTTTCCTGATTCATTAAGGGACTGAGGGAAAAAGAGATACTCATTTCTTTTGGACTTGACTTTGAAAAACTGCCTAACAGTGCTAACATAATTTTTGCTTGAAATACATGAAACCAAAGGTTGTTATTTACATGTGTCCAGAAAGAATGTGTCAAGTATTATTATTATTATTATTATTATTACTATAAATTTTTTGAGCATATCAGTTTTTACAGAAAGTGCCTAAGATGTGACCGCTCAAATCTATATATGCATAAGAAACATTCTTTTTCTCAGGAATCATTGTGTGCTAGAGTTTTTTTTTTTTTACTTCATCCAATTTAAACATGCACATATGCAAATCTGAATACATATACTGAGGGCTACTTATTTTTATTTTTTTATCATGTATTTATTTTAATGACATGGACATGTGGACACTTGATCTAAAATAGATTCGATAAATTAATTAGATTTTACCCTGTTGCCTAAACAAAGCCTAGGCTATAATATTTAACCTCCACTCATTATTCCAACTTAAGAAAATAAAGTGTCTCTTATAAGTGAAAAATATTGTTAGCATAATGCTCTGTTTATGTTTTTGAAAAAAGTAACCTGGTTTAAGAGTGAGCAGAGAAACATGGGAAGACAGAGTCTTTAGCTTTTTGTAGACTGAAATGCAAGAATTCAAGCCCCTCCAAAGGAAATCCACAGCTTTGCAAATAATTACTTGGTAATTTCATTACCAGGTACAGAGAACCCAAGGGTGGTACTTTTATTGCAGGGAATATGGCGTATAGTTGGTGTGCACATATAAGTCTGTAGAACCAAAATCAATCAACACTCCAAATCATGCAATTTAAAAAAAAAATACTTGTACTGACAGATCAATGAACCAAAGATGACTATGGAAGTTCTGTAGCATTGCAAGTCTAAGATACAGAGATATAAGTTTCTGAGAGTAATTCACAAAGTATGCTCCATAACTGCATGGTGCATAGTGCAAATCTAGTGCAGGATACTGTATATAAAGATCTTCCAAAAATGTTAGTGTACACAGAGCAAACAAAAATACAAACCTGAAGTAAGAATAGACCTTCACTTATAATGCAAAGCTTGCTGTAATTGGTAAATGAAACTGAAATATTTCCTATTCAGTAGCAGCTCTATTCTCTTTTAATTAAAACATTAAAAGCTAAAAAATATGTAGGTATGAGCATGAGAGAGAATAGGTGAATATCCTACACTAGGACTGAGTATCCTACAGGAAAAAAGGGTTTAAGGCGCAAATGGATTGGCACCTTTTGATCACAGACAGAACCAGATTTTCGTGACCCTGCCGCTGAAAAGGAAAAGGCCGCAGTGTGTTTCGCATCAAGGCCTCCATTCCCAGCTTTGAAAGCCGCACAGGCGAGGAGTGTCCGAGAGATACCTGCCTGCCACCGTGCCAATGACAGCTGGGAGGAGACAGTTCGGCCGACCTCGGGAAGAGCCAACTGAGGAAGCTCGCATGTCCTCTCTGCCACTCTGCCTGCTGCCATCGATCACCAACCTGTGCCTGTATGCTAGCGGGGCACTGCCTACAGACCTGCATGTGCTTTCTTTCCTCCCCTTTTTTCCTTCCTCCCTCCTTTTAATCGTTTCCTTCCCCATTATTCACAATAAAATTACCCCTTTTCCATAAGACCTTGCCTCGTGTCCGTGTTTGTGGTGCCACCCATGCATCAAACCCATTACAATCACCCATTACTTCTATAACAATATTTTAAATTATTTTAACTCTAAAATGATTCTTATGATTAACAGAGTAATTGCAAATAAATGTGCTTCACATACAGAAGAGCACATGCATACAATAATTTAAGCAGTGATGTTGTTTCTTTCTATTTCTTTTATAAATTCTGACAAATATGCCAGAACAAAAAAATAAGTTTTTGTTATAATTTCTGCCACTGGCAAAAGTTGTTTCTAATGCTTTCGGAAATATCTTGTTATAATTTTATCTAAACCATAATCACAACACCTCCCATTCTGCCCAAGCCACCCTACCTCCAAAGTCCTCCATTTTCGTGTGGGGCTCTAGGACGAAAACATTTTACCCCCTTTGACATCGTCAGGTTGAAAACATATTTCACAACTACTTTTTCCAAGTTAAAATTTTACAGTCTCTTGCTGCATTATCCAAGGAGGACATTCGAAGCAGACTAAATTATCACCAAACAAATTCAGCTTATTTTAGCTCCTTAGAAAAAGGCCTAATATAGTGAGCAGAAGAGATAGTGGTAACAAGACTGAGAGTGGCAAGGGAAAATAAATATGCTGTGGGCTTGTCTGTGATTATGCTTTTATTATTATAGGAGAGCACTGGCTGCCGCAGTAATAAAACACAGCAGTGCTCATGCTTAGCCACTAGCTGTGATTAAATCTCATATTGCCACAGATCACTCGGTTTACACATCTGTAGGGTTCATTACAAAAGTGCTGCTGCTGGGGCTACATTATTAAATTAACTTTATCTGTCATGTGACAATTAGGATGATTTGCTGGGATCACTGAATAATGGTCAGCTAGAATCTTTGTAGCAGTAATTGGTTCAAAAGCAATATAATACTTTTTTTTCATCCTAACACACAGAGTCTTTGTTTGAGGAACCATCACAAATTGGGTAAATAGTGGATAGAACAGAGTAGTAGAACTCCCAAGCTAGAAGATGTTTCATTTGATTCATAAATAGGGTTGTGAGAGAAAGTCACTTCCTCCCTTTTTGTTTCATTTACTTTACAAATTAATCTTGGAAATATCAAATATTGATTGATAGTCACGTTTAGTCCCTTTCACTGTCTGACACATTGTGCTACTGTTGCTCAACAATAAAAAATAATGAATATAAATAATATATATATACCTCTGCTTTGGATCATGAGTTGTTCCTTTTTTCTTAATTCTTTTCTATTCCTATCATTCTGGTACAAGTTAATCTTGGTGTCATCAGTCCAAAGAATATGGCAAAGTCTAATCTGGCCTTTCTGTTCTTGGGCAAGTTCTGTTCAGTTTCTTTTTTTCAGGTCACCTTCATTTGCATATACACCTCTTTGGACCTCCTGCTGAGAGGTCGAGTGCACAGCTACCAAATGCAAATATAACAAATATAACATATTCCTGATTACATGGAATAACAAGGGACTAATGAGTCCACAAAATGGGGGTGTTTTTATGAAAATGACTGAAATTCCTGAATGGTTAATTCCATACTTTTGTCACACCCCTTGAATTAAAGAGTGTTTCATTTCAAGTTAAATGTAATGGTGTACATATGTACTAGTGATGCGCGCGGGTCGGGTTGGGGCGGGTAAGGAAATTGTCGCTTTATTTGCGGGGCGGGTTGGGGCGGGTCATTAAAAACAAA
>JAQMYG010000036.1:21735490-21746974 GCA_030014215.1 Clariallabes teugelsi | reverse complement strand
CTCAGATGTGTAATGAGATAAAAATGTAAGTCGCTCTGGATAAGAGCGTCTGCCAAATGCCTAAATGTAAATGTAAGCAAGGGTGAAGCTTGTTTTCTTTGGGTGATCTCTGAGGAAGAATGGCCCCAACTCCTTTTCAGAAGCATCAACCTCAACAATGAACTGAAGGGAGGTTCTGCCCGGGGGTTCTATTTGAACAGAGTTTTAGTGGGGTCTAATTTGGTGGAAAAACAGGTGTCCTGGAGCCGATCAAAGGGAGTGGTCATCAAAGGAAGTGGGTCTGTCAGTCACGGTTCTGTGATCTCATTCAGTTCTCTGTTATCAATGCATAGTCTGATGGACTTTTCTGCAGTGGCAGGAGAGTACAAAGGATGGAAGAACCCTGTAGCGAGTGACTCTGTAATGTATTATTCCATGGCCTCTCTCTCTGGGCACAAGAGAGAGTAAAGTTGCCCCTTGGATGAGGTGGTGCCAGGGAGAAGGTCAATAGAATAGTCGTGGGGCCAGTGAAGTGGCAGTGAAACAGCCTGTGACGTGCTAAAGACCTGCCACAGATCATGGTAATCTTCCAAACCTTAGATAAAATGAGGATCTCCTCCTGTGACATGGTCTGCCTTGTGGCTGCAGAGCACAGACATGAGGAATGGCAAGTTGAATTTGAGGTGAGAATGCTCATTCTTACCCAATTGATGTAATCAAATCAGGGCGAGTTAGCTGCCATCAAGTGCCTGAACACTGAATGGTTGACTTACTGGTACAAAAGTGATCTTGAGTTGGGAGGCCATAGATGAAGGTTCTGTTTGCCTCCGGAGTCCACTAGGGCATACTTGATATGGGGCTGGTTTCCATTAGTTAAGTTTACAGTAAAGCATGATGGCTGAGGAAGAAGTGGGTCCGGGTCTCCCACAGTTTCACACGACAGGCTGGTTTGTCCGCAGTAAAAGCAAGCTCCATCATCCCTTCAATAATGCGTGTCGATCTACCTGGAAAGGTTCAAGGGAAGACTCAGTTTAGCCTGAGTTGATGACCAGAGTGTATGGTCTATGAGCCTCATGACGCTTCTCTTGTCAGGACCATTTATGGGCATTGATACAGGTTGCTAATTCAATAAGTCCTTGCAGGTCAGACAGGAGATCTCAGGCTGAGATCCCGTCCAAAGTTGAATCAGAGTATCACTTTTTAAGCTGAAAAGTGCCTGCTCGTCCCAGCCACAAGAGGCAGCCAAAGTCCAAAAATTGATCGCATAGTCCAAGACAGAAAGGGATTCCTGGCATAACTTGAGTAGTTGGTTCGTTGTTTGATGCCCCCTGTAGAGGAGATTGCAGGAGATGCCAATGCGTTCAGCGGGATGTAAAGATTGCTCATGGTCATGAAGCAGGCGGGGGTTGAAGGTGGAGAGTTGAGAGAAAATCTGGGATCCAGGCATGTGGTCGATAAACAGTTCCGAATGACAATTTTAGAAAAATCCAAGGCGTTGAGGCGAAAGCTACGTCCGTGGAAAGGTAAGGTCAAGAACAAGGAGACAAGATGAGAAAGAGGGCTGCAATATTGGTCATCGTGTGCACACACTAATCTTGTGACTAGATGTTGTATGAGCATGTGTGAAATAGGCAGAAGAGGTGATTAGTGATTAAGAACAGGTGAGCAGGGAGTGTTGAAGGAGGCAGTGAAAAGTATGGAGCCAGGTGGATTATGGAACTTGGAGTGCACAAGTGATCATGGAGGATTGTTGGACAAGGCTATAGCACCTATGCATTTTTTACAATGCAATTTCACAAATTGTTTACGTGATTCACAATCATGGTCATCATAATTTCTTTCCAACCACAATTATTCCACAAAGTTGATGGTTCACCACTAACCGTCTAGGTTTTAATAATAAGTTGCACAGTTTATATCACAATTCCAATAATTTCAGCAATCACCTTATGTAAATGACCCAATTTACAAGGTGAATATTTGAGTGGTCATGGTAAATTGTTGTTTTATTTATTCATTTCCTGTTTGATGTGGATTTGTATTGCCTTGCATTTCACTTGATTTTGAGGACTTTTATGTTGAAATAGCGTGTGTAGGGCGGGTTTTAGTTTTCTGGCTGCACTGTAAAAAAGTTAAGGCTGAAATGTTCTAGCACCCTCAGAACTGGCACAAGCTCTTACGTTGGTGTTTATTGATTAAAGGATATGTTGACTCAAGTTTCAATAAATCAAAATAACCATCAGTCAAGTGCTGACCATCTTTCTGGGGGGACACTATACCTTAGTTTTTTACTTTGCAGGTCAATAATTTGACTAATATTAACATACAACATATGCAGTTGTTGTGTAAGTTTGTTAAGGTTGCAGAAAATGCTCATTTCATTTGGGGATCTTTGTCCAAAACATTGAGTTTATAAAAAGATTAATATTGTCAGTAACACTACTCAGACGGACCAGACCAGTTTATTGGTTTTAAGGGGCCTAAAATGTGCCAAAGAAATATTCCTCAAACCATTACACCACCACCCTCAGCCTGGACTGTTGACAAAGTGCAGGGTTGGTCGTTTGACTCACTCACTGTTGACAAGTTGATAGGTTTATAGATATAATGAAATATTGCAAGCAATGCCGGATTTGGCTACAGACACAAACATACTGTAAATCCGTGCAGCAGCACAGACACCACTGATCAATAAGTAGTACGATTTGCCTGCTCCCTGGTCATATTGATGACCAGCAAAAATGCTGTCTCAAGTAAAGACCATGCTTGTATAAACTTTGGACATGTTCAACACCTCTAACACCTAGTTACAAAGCTATACACTTGCCTGCATAAAATGTGTAAATGCTGCATGCATACTCACAAGACTGGCTGAACCTACACATTTGAGCAAGACAGGTTCACTTGCAAAACTCATACCCATAATTTGCTGTTTGTGGTGCCACAGGGCAACCGAAAGACTGTTTTGATATTTAGCATGCATGGCCTGTAAGTAAATTTCACAAATTAAACAATGGTTTGTTCAAACAGAATGGGTCTTTCAACATACTAGTTTAATAGACTGTTTGGATAGTGCAGCACTTACAGCTGTTTTTTTCTTGGAAAACTTATTTTAAGTTCCTGGACCAAACTAAAAATTAATAGTTTAAATGAGAATGCTCATGCCAGCCCCATATCAAGTGTGTGTTTATTCACTCGATGCATTAAATTTTTCAAACATTTGTCTCCATTAACTGGCTCAATTTTGTGTCTTTTCCTGATATGGCCAACCATGCTGGTGCTGCACTCAAATTACTACATTTACACAGCCACCTGAACTACTTAACACTAACTAGATGTGGTATTGAATGGACTGTAAGTTAACAAAAAACAATGGTTTGTTCAGTATTTTGGGTTGATTTATGGATAATGAAAGTGTCAAAGCGAAACAAACTTAACTGTTGTGACAAGTGATGATAACAGTGCATCAACTACAGCTAGTCTGGCACTGCTTACAAGTCTTGCTGGCAGTAACAGCTCCAAAAAGGAAGATCCCTTGGCGCCTAACCCCACTGTGGCCTCCTGCACAGCGAACCTGGTCCTGCCCATGGTGATGCAATATTGCCTTTCAACTGGACACAATGATTGGAAAAACAGGACTACATGGCTCTTCGGCAAAAATAAAAAGTTAGGGTATACAATATATTTCGCTCTGTGATTTTGGTTTTTGTTGGCTCTGAATAAGCTATCAAACTTCCTTTGTGATTCTTTTGTTGTTGTTATTTTGCCTATATGAAATATTACTTTTGGTACTAACCGCCTGCAGTATGAATAGTAGAATGATGTTCTCAGTAACCCTGGTATTGACCGTGCTGCCATGAACTTATATGTATGCATGTGCATGTGACTTGGAAAGTCATGCAGCACGGCGGAAAATATGTCCCTCCTGAAAGCTCCTGTGTAATTCAACCCTTCATTCCAACCCAGATTTTTTGCTGATAGTATGCCAGAACACCAATCTACCATCAACTATTTGAGTTATTGAATTACTGAGTTAAAAGCTCAAAGAAGATAAATTCAAGGGGAAAAACAGACTTAGAACATGAGTTGGGCAAAATGTCAGTGAATTAGAAAAAGGGCTAAGTAAGAAAATATTAAATCTGAAGCTTATACAAACCATATCCAAGAACAGCAAATAGCAGAACAAAGCTTATAATTATTGCTGGCAAAAGCAGGAGCAGATTTCATTAAAAAAAAACTGTCGTTTGCTGTGGGGATATGAAGCTGTGAATAATTGTGAATAGGTGTGGTGAATTGGAAAATCCAGTGAGTTACAGTAGCTTGGTTGCTGGTTGTGAGATGATGCAGGTACCTGGCTTTGTTCACTGTTTGAGCTGAGGATTTTGTAAAAGCCTTTTGTTTTTTCAACCGAGGCAGACAATGATGAACACATAAAGAATAAGGTGCAAATACAGTATGTAAGCAAACTGTGAGAAAATATTATGTCACTATAATGTAACTTGTGAAACTATTTGTATTGGTATAATAAAATGAATGGACAAGCACTACATGAATCTCTGCTTGACTAGAGATGCTGGAGATGAAAGAAGGATGTTACTGAGGTATATTCTCTTAATTTCAAGTGGCAAAGTAGACTTTTGACTGTCTTTGTTGCTGCTTTGTGTCCAAGCAACTAGAAAAGCAAACCACTACATAGCATTATGTTCTAAAACGTATCCATTCATCTTGGAATGTCAAGGTAAAGTGAGGCAACTATTCTTCTTTCTGTCTGACTGGGCTATCAGTCTGCCTTGCTTTGACAGTGAGGTGTGACCTTTTCATGGAGACGCTAGCATTGACGACATTAACAATTGCTCTGCAAGAGAGCAAAACATTAAATGCTAACAAAGCAGTGATGTTATCTCATTAGACTTGCTGTTAGTATAATGTATAAAACATGAACAGTGTGCTGAGTTAATGTGAGAGGTGGAGAAACAAGGGGGAGGAGAAGTGAAGATGGCACAAACATTAACTACTCTCCCTCCCTCACTTTGTCTCTCTTCTTCTGCTTTGGAAAAAATGCTGCCTCTGGCTCAGCTTCTGCTATGCTGAGGAAGCAGGAATTAATTCCAATCAGTAGGTTCACTGATGTAGAGAACAGGAGAACTGTAACCTGCCCCTATTTTATTATAATAAAATACACAAATAACAAATAGCATACAGTAGGAAATTGAAAAGCAGAATCCCATGAATAAATGCAGGATGTCTGTAAAGACAGACACAAGAGTTTATCTACAATGAAACTTGTTGAAACAACAGTAAGAAATTACTGAAGCAAACATTCTTTCAGACTAACCATTATGCACTGTTTGCTACGAATTTTAGTACGAAACCACTTTGGTCTTAACATTGGTTAAGAAGTTTTTTTTTCTTACCGATAGGAGACAGCTCAGCCACACTTCCGATGTATGGCCCTTCCAGGAATTTGGGCTCGCTGTCATTGATATCCTGGACCTTGATGACAAACTCTGACTCGGGTTCAAGTGGGGCATCACTCTGGCGGTCTCGAGCCTGCGCACGCAATGTGTAGAAGGCTTTCTCCTCACGGTCCAACCTTTCAGTAGCATGAATGTCCCCTGTGACTTCATCAATGATAAAGATTGTCCCTGCGCCTTCACCAGATATAGTGTACTTGATGGAGCCATCACCTTCATCTGAGTCTGAGTGGATCTGCCAATTAAAAGTGAAATTAGTTTAAGGAAACAAATGCTTACAAATCTCAGATCACTACAAACTGTTTGTAAAAGAGAACATATAAATGTAAAAATGTAAAATAAATAAATAAATAAATAAAATAAAAAAGGCCAGGCTCGATTCTCGTCTCTGTATGCATGGAGTTTGCCTGTTCTCCCCGTGCTTGGTTGGTTTCCTCCGGGTACTCCGGTTTCCTCCCACAGTCCAAAGATATGCAGGTTAGGCTAATAGGCGTTCCCAAATTGCCCGAAGTGTGTGTGTGAGTGAGTTTATGTGTGTGTGTGCCCTGCGATGGATTGGCACCCTGTCCAGGGTGTACTCTGCCCCGTGCCCTAAGTCTCCTCGGATAGGCTCCAGGTCCCCGCGACCCTGAATACAGGATAAAGCGGTATAGAAGATGAGTGAGTAAAAAAGATTTTCCAAGGGAACACAGATCAACACACATTTAAAAATCTATATTTCAAGAGTTGTTAAAAAAATATCAAACCCAGATACCTGTGCATTCATTTTTAGCTTTTCCTCTAAAAAGTAGTGTTTATATAGGTATACAGGTAATCTGAAAAAAGAAAATGGAACTATTCTTTTAATTTCCCCTGACCCTGCTAAAAGTAAGACTAAACATGTGAATTTAAGAGTAAACTTCAAAAAACCCATTTTAAATCTGCCAGAATGTTCCCCCTAATGTTACTGAAAGCCATTTTCCTTGATCTACCACCCAATACAACTATCAGCCATTTCTCTCTCTCTCTCTCTCTCTCTCTCTCTTCATTATTATTCACCTTCTATTGCAGCTTCCAGTTTCTCAATAGACATGGATGAAGAGCTAAAATTCTCTCTTCCATATTAAATATTTCATAAATCCTTAATTAAACATAGGATTCTATCACCCCATGGGGGTTTTTCATTAAGTATTTGTCTGAAAACTGCAAGCAAAACCCTCTATATTGCATTTCTTTGTCTTATATCTCACTCTGTCTCTTACTATGGAGAATCTTCCCCAAGTCAAACAAAATGACACATTGAAAATATATGATTTTTGTTGCATGAATATTTTAGCAGTAAAAAGGAATTCTCAATTTCTGAAAAAAGGCATATAAAGATATAAAGAAGAAAAAAAGATACTTCTGTATGAATTAAAACAGCAGAAAAATTTGCAGTCATTAAACCTTTTGTGAATATTGATTTAATTAAGTTGACGCATATATTTACAATAAGCCTTAAAAAGCTAGGGGCCTCCGAGTGATGCAGCGGTAAAGTGCTCGCCCTGTCATCTGGAGATTCCCGGGTCATGCTGTAACCACTCGCAGCCTGGAGAGAGCTAATTGGCCAAGCTCTCTCAGAAGGGAGGGATGAGAGGTACTTAGCGTTCGCATCAATCACAGCTCTACAGCCAGCCACAGTCGTCTGTGAGCTCACTTAAGCGGAGGAAGCGGATAGTGCTGTCCTCCGAGTGTGTTACACCGATTGTGCAAATACCTAAGTAATTGTGCAAAGAGCAGCATGAAAGTGGCAATGAAAATTAATCTGGGAAATTAAAAAAATTAATTAAAATGGGAAAGCAAATGAGAGTTATGCATGATGTATATAGAAGACAAGCCCTATCCTAGATCTCCCAGTCCACATTCCCATGGCCTTGTAGTTGAAGAGCTGAGTGGCTCTGGAGACAAAAGATTTCCTAAGTATGTCAGTTGATCAGCTTTGCGACAGAAGTCTTCCACAGAACACACTCTTCAGTTTGTAGGAAACTATGTGCAGTGGGTGGTTGGAGTAGGAAATGATGAACATTTTGTTTAATGTTCAACTCTCCACCATTTACTCCAGCTCCAATCCAACCACCAAACCAGCTCTCCTGACCACCTTGTCCAATCGCGTGGCATCCCTGCTTTTGAGACTACCACACTACCGTGTAATGGAGGAGCAGGAGCTTATTTCAGATGTTGAAAAACCCTAGTCCTCTCAAAAAGAAAAGGTCGAAATAATGAGTTTCCAACAATCTCTTTTATAAAAGGAAAATATTTAACACTTTAATGTTATCTTCTGATATCTATATGTTCAGGGATTCTGTTTTCTATTATCTCTCATGATTTATTAAGAATAATACTTATTACATTACACATTATACAGCTGAGATACCAGTCAGTTTGGGTATTTATCAGGCCTGCCTAAGCTGAGCTTGCTACTATAAGGAATCAGTAGGATATTTTGGGGCTACCAAATAAAGGGATTTAAAGTGTGTAATTAACCTAGAAAAGAAAGCCGTCATAAAATGTATATCACTGGTGCAATGTGCTCTGACTTTAATTTATTTGTTAGTGTTGAAGTCTGACATTCTAAAGTTGCAAGTCTCTAAAAGATTAGATTAATAATTTTTTTAAGGAATAAAATGAAAACTGTAGATATCAGTGGTCGAATGGTTTAATTTGGAACATGAGTCAATGGATGCCCTAAACATGGCTAACTAGGAATTATATTTATAAATTATATTTACTGGCCCCTCATCCTCCCATTTTCAAAAGTAACCAACATTGAATCAAGTGATACAAGTAAAAAGGTAATTGCTATTAAGGACTGGAAATATACAGTATAAGTCTCATTAATGAATAAATTTTGGTGGTAAATGTAAAAATGGTGAAAGAATTCCATGTGCACCACCATGCCTCAATTCACTTTCTGGCTGGCATTGGCACCAACCCGGGAGAGAGGCATACATGCACAAACACATATACATACACACAGCATGCATGATAGACAGGGTATTTAAGTTTATTTAAGTTTTTTAGTGTATCCTTTATTTGTCACATATACATTACTGTACAGTGAAATTTTTTCTTTGCATATGCCAGCATAGCTGGGGTCCGGGCGCAGGGTCAGCCATGATGCAGCAACCCCTGGAGCAGATAGGGTTGAGGGCCTTGCTCAAGGGCTCAACAGTGGCAATCTGGTGGAGCTGGGCAACCTGGTGGAGCTGGGACTCGAACAGCCGACCTTCTGATTATAGTAGTAACTCAGTGCCTTACCCTCTGAGCCACCACTGCCCCGGTTAAGTTTTTGGCCAAATGCTTTGTTTCATGTCCTGTTATAAAATCTGTTACAATTTAAGTGACAAAGGTAATTAACATGTTTACAAAATCTCAGAAACCCATAACGGTAATCTAGTTTCTGCTGGATCTAGAATTTGGACATTTAAGGATAAAAGTCCTCATGATAGAAAAATTATAATGTGCACTGTTTGGGGAAAAATATTTCATAATATGGAATGCGCTGTGTCATTTTTCACTAAATCTCTTTTTTGCAAGTGGCAAAAGGGGCTGCACCTTAAACTGTAACTTCTCACAAAAAAATACAGGCCTACCTAAATAATAATGACAGCAGTGGCTTACTGTCATACTAATTACTACTGAGTAGAATAGTGTATGATTTGGCACACAGCCGAAGTATTTAGGACTGATATGATGTAATTATCTGCTACTGTCTATCATGTGCTCGATATTACAAAAAGTTATGAGAATTTAAAAAAAAAAGCAGTGTAATAGTTACATTTCACAGAATACCAGATTTTGGCTAGCAAATAACATCATATGGCTAGACAGTTCTGTTTGCGGGTTGCACTCTGCTCTTATCTCTCAGTTTTCTAGTCAACCCCTGTTAAAATTAGAATTTTAATGTTGTGTAACTGTACTCATGCTGTGATTTTAGAAAATAACAAATTATGAGAACAAACTGCATTAATGTTTTCTGAGTTATCTAGCTTGTTATAGGTGGGCCTTGGTAGCTGATTACTAGGCTTCTCATCTACCATGTAGTAGTTCTGAGTTCAATACCCAGCAATTGAATAAAGAACATGTTTATCGATGGTCCTAAAATGGGATTAAAAATTGGGGGGTTGTGTCATGAAGGGCTTCTGGCATAAAACCTGTGCCAAGTCAAATGTATGGATCGAATTGTCTGCTGTGGTAACCCCTTGTTGGGAGAAGATGAAAAAAAAAGCATCAACAATTTGTCTTGCAATTTGCATTTTTATATTTTCTAAAGAAGTTAGAAAATGTAAATTTTTGTGTATATTCTGTCTATGCTGTGAATTTTGTTATCCAACTAAAATTGTATTGTCTCCTATACATAATTAATGTAGCTGACACTAACCATGTAGCACACAAATCTTTAGATCTGTATGATGCTGATTTTTATTTTCCTAAGACTGCAGCATGATGACGTTTGACATATCTGAGCTGCTGTACAGCATATGTGACTAAAAACACCTGCCAACCTGACTGTAAATTACTATTACAGGCTTGGCAGGATGACTCACAGTAACTCAGGAGCATTATGTGTGTTTCTTTGGCCCCTGGTTCCATAATGCAGGCTTTAAATCAGAATCAGTATTATTCTTACTGCTTTGCGTGTGTTTGAAAAATAAGTTTGCTCAGGCTACAACAAGAATCTGTCGACAATAAATCCTCTCAAGTAAATCTGGAAAAACCTATTTATATTTATTATCTACATGTTTGAAAGATATGTTTCATCAACAACATGATCGACATCTTGAGTGGAATTGTGTTACATAGCCCTTATACTGTATAATTTACTTAACCAACGGTCCGTTTATATATTGTAAGGGGCCATCAATTAAATTGGAACTGGAGCCAAATTCTCTTGGAACAAATTCTGTTTTTTTGGGTGCAACACGGTGTTCTAGTAGTCCTCCAAACACCATGTTGCACCGGAAAAAAAAACATCACAAAGCAAAGGCAGGCACACTGAACTGTTCAGAAATCTAACTCTTAATTGCTCTTAAACTCTTAATCATCACATTGTGTGTCAACAATGCTAATTAAATGGCTTAAGTTAATTATTTACAACAACTAAATAGCAAAATGGCATTTCATAATAAAAAATAGCTGGCTAAAAATGTCATAATCGATTAGTTGGACTACTATAAAACATGACCTGGCACATCACTTTAATTAAACTAATGAATTTGATAGAAATGATGGTGCATCTTACAATACCATCCAGCTTACCCAAAGTTGTTGGTCTTGTGATGCAACTTGTGTTTTCATGTGCGTAATATTGGCAGGAATTAGAGAAACTGTCATGACATGAAAGCTGATTCCAAAATAAGTAAATAGCAAAGACAATTAATTTATACTTATCTACTAAGGCAACAAGTAGATATTTATTTTGCATTTAATTTGAATTAGTCTTGTCAGAATTAAATAAGAAAAATAAATGAGCAAATTAATTACTAATAAAATAAGTGTTAGTTGTCCTAATGTATTTATAGCAAGTACCATCATTCAGTGGACTGCCATAACATTACACTAATTAAAACTGTGAATATTGGTCCTAAGTGGTGCAGCAATTCCAAGCTAAAGATTGTGAGCTCATATCTTGATGATGCTCTCCACAAGAGCAAAATACATGTCTCAAAGGATTATCAGGCGTTGGACTGGGGAGAACTGGCTGGTAGGTAAGAAATGGCCAAGACTAAAATATCTAGGTGAAGAAAAAAACATTTTAAAAACAATATAAGACTTGAGTTGTATATTACTTGAAGCAAATGATGATCTTGGATATACTGTATAGACAGTTAGGACAATTCTTATATTTGGAGGATTCTCTTTAACTTTGTCACTTCACTGTATATTACACCCCAGATAGCACAGGTACGTCGCGGAGACGTCTGCTAAAGTGCGTTTCATCTGGTAAACATCGCGTTCGTTTTTTTATAGTCGTATTTTGATCGTCTGTAGATCGCCTGTTTGAGCTGTTAAA
>JAQMYG010000036.1:21711792-21730301 GCA_030014215.1 Clariallabes teugelsi | reverse complement strand
AGCTTCCTGGGATAGGCTCCAGGCCCCCCGCGACCCTGAATACAGGATAAAGCGGTATAGAAGATGAATGAATGTATATATATATATATATATATATATATATATATATATATATACCAAATACAAAGTTATTCATACACCATACGAAGTTGTTCATAACCAAATATTTTTTATTTACTATATAAATGGTATATATATGGTAAATAAAAAATCTTTTGGTTATGAACAACTTTGTATGGTGGAGAATTCTAATGCCAGATTAGAGGATGAATAAATTGTAATAGAGGTGGCATTAGGGAACTAATGTAGTCTCTAAGTGCAGTAATGTCTCAGTTCTGTTTGGTTGGAAAAGGTGTGCATAAGGCCTGCTTTCCCTCAAGCTGTGTGTAGGTTATCTGGCAATATTCCTAGTATTAATACATGTTTGTCTGTTTGTTTGTTTATTCATTCATGATTTATTCAAATTCTATGAATGAAAAACTGAATGGATGAGTGAATAGGCAGAACTTTATCAAATAACATACACAGCATTTTTTTTTTGGCTACAAAAAAACCTGTGCTTAAGTAATATGAGTCAAGCAGTTCATGGAAGAGCCGGGGAATTCATTATCCAAATGTATGTAGCAAAACTGCCAGTTTATAGCTCAGACAGGAACCATTTAAGAAGAGAAAAAAAATATGTTTCATTAGCAGAATAATAGCTCTATATTCTTGGCATCCATCCTGACTTAGAGAAGATAGAGACGATGGAGCGTTTTGGAAGGGGGAGTCTCAATTTTAAATGGTTACTGGTGATAAAAAGCATGCTGGTCGTATTTAATCCTATATTGCCCTAATTAAAGTATTTGATACCTTCAGCGATAAATGGGTTTAGCAACACCAGCAGCCTCTATTAATTGTCTTGGCTTGTTCTCTGGCTTCATGGTGTGCAATAATTCTGGGTAATTTTATTAATAAAATCATCTCTCTCCAGACATCCAACCCCCACCTCTTCCCCCTTGCCTGATTTCACATTTAGACATCAGCTCCTATCTTGTCCAGTGCACACACTCCAGAATAATAAATCCTTTCGAAATGCATGTGCCTTTCTTTGCTCTGACACACACACGCGCACACACACACACACACTCATACAAAATCCATTTTAGATTTCCTTTAAATCAAGTTCACCAGTGTAGAAAAAAATTTAAAGCTATCATCAGGCATGACTATGGGCTTGGTAGTTTAAACGGCATGGCCATTTCAATTTCGAAAGTTACAGTATTATTTTGTTAATGATGTTGGGATAACATTGAATGAATATCCCTTATTAACAATTTTGCAACCTTAAAACAACAGAATATAAACCCTTAATTATAGCATTTATGCCACTTAACATCCATTTGCACAACGACTGACCGCATACAGTACATCTGTGGTCCCTTATGTTTTTTCCTAAGTTAAGTTAGGAACTCCTGGTGGGAGACCAGGTCAAACACAGCAGTTTCCCACACATAGTGTGTGACACACTGCAGCTACAGTACACTGCAATATGCCAAATCGATGCAAGTAAAAATTCTATATCGATTTTACATATTGAAAACTTTAAAAAAAAAAAAACTTTTCATTGGAATAAAAAAGCATAGTTGGTAAAATATCTTTTAGTGGTTTCAGATAAATAATAAAAAAACATTTTACATTAAAATTAACTTAATTTCATGAATTAGAACACTTACTGTACTTCTCACCTTTAAATAGTCGAATAACTTTTTGTCTTTCACTTGAGTACATTTTTGGCCAGAAATTTCTATATACAGTTTCTCAGCACTTTTTTTTTTCCAACTCAAGCACTGACTTGTACTTTGTTGCCAATCAAGCAGACAGACAGGTATAGGCACAGGTTTTACCACTCACTTTCAATAACAGCCTTATCCTCGTCAGGGTCATGTCAGACCCAGAGTGTATATCTACAATACTGTATATGGGCCAGGAACACAGCCTGGATGGGATACCAGTCCATCACAGAGCACTATGCACACCTCATTCATACATACAGCCTACAGCCCTGTTTTTGGGAAAAATCCTGAGGAAGCCCATTAAGATAGAGAGAGAACATGTACAGAACCTTCACATAGGCACCCCCGCTCAGCCTATTTCTGATTCTACTTAAACTCATATGGCACAAAAAAAGATACGTAAACATGTGAATAAACATACGGTTGTGGGTCAAAGCCCTAATCAAACCTGTATCAAAAGCATATCAACATATCAAAAGCATGGGAAAAAGGCTGGAGCAAGACTAAAAAAGTTTCTTAGAAAAATAATTAAGTCTTATAATACTAAACAGGTAATTGAAGGGAAAAGTGCATGATAAAAATGGCAAGTTACATATTCATTTATATAAATAAAAGTATATATTCCCTATATAAATAGAGAAAAGTTGTATCCAAAACAATGTTAAAAATTTAATATTAATTCAAAATGTATTTTTTGTTTTAGAATGATGTAATATAATTTCAAATTTTAATCAGTAGATTATATATTTGCCTTACACAGACAGAAATTTAACAATTCTGTTGTCTATCTAGGCAGATAAAGCCTCTCTGTTTTTTGCATTTTGTATCACATGAGTGTTAAAAATATGGAAACATAAAGTTGTGTAAAGCTGCTTTGAGGCAATGACAATTGCTAAAAGCGCTATACAAATAAAATTGAATTGAATTGAATAAAGTAAGAATTTGGCAGTCAATGTGTCCAAGATGCAGCTAAGGACATTTCTTGAAACATATATATACTGTATATAAAATGAACATACCTTTCCAACATAAAGTGGCTCTGTTCCTGTATACTCTTCCACCACAAAGAACTGGTTCCACACCCATCCTCTTTTCACTCTTTCATGGGTCACTGAATGTTTTTCAAGAGATTTGTCCTCTGTAAGAACTCGAGTCATCTCATCATAACAGGACCCCAATACCCAGCAGTGCAGCACTCCAAGAGTCACAACAAGAGCATTTGTCCTTTGTCTCCACTGAGTAGCCATTTTAGACAACTCTCACTTTTCTGAGTGGCATGTGGCAAAGTTGTGAACACAATCAAAAACAATTCTTCTTTCCGATATTGTTACTGAGTATGGGAAAATAATCCAAGTAAACGTACTGCAATATGATGGGTTTGAATCCATACATCCAATACCTATACTTGCTTGTTTAACACTTGCAGATGCAGAGTGACTGAGGTATCATTTCAAATGTAGAATTGCAGCCTGAAGTTTTTGCATCTTTTTAACAGTTGTTTGGGATTAGCGTCATAAAGAAGAGATCACTCTGCTCTGCCGGGTACAAGACCACAAAGAGCTAGGTTTGCCAACACTCTACGGGATAAGCAGGGTTTGGACAAGGGGTTCAGAGTGTACAAAGACATGCCTGGAAATCAATATAGCCAAACAGAAAAAGTTCATTTTGGATTTATTTTTTTCAGGCTGAAGCTCAGTAATCCCAATGAGCCTGTTCCAAGTTACAGAAACAGAACTGATAGTAATGTTGGTTTACTTTTAGTGCCTTTTGAAAAGATAAGTATGTCAAAATAGACCATTTGTGTTGTTCCATACCATATGCAAATACTGAACTCACTCTTTACACAGAGAAACAGTTGGTTGAAATAAATGTCACAGTCTTGAAGGCAACTATTCATTTGAGGAAATTCTTTTAAAACCTAGGCGATGCTGGAACTCTGGATGCAGGGAATACATAATGTACTGAATACAGAGCAGTATTTGTGCTGTGCCATAGCTTTCTCTGATAAAGTATTAGCTTCATCGACAATGGACTTCGTACAGTCTCCAAAGAGGATATGATGGAAAACGATAAGGCCATCTGAAACAGAACACACAGACACAAAGAATAATTTGTAATAATCCTGTCTCACTAAACAAGGTGACCTGTAATTGTATACCGGATTTAACCTTAAAACAATACAGCTTATTTAGTTACTTTTTATCACATCATAATATTTAGCAACAATGAATTATTTCATTTCCATGGTGACGATAACAGGAAAGATACACAGCAAGCGAAATTGTCAAAGGAAAAATCCACCCTTGATACATGGTAATATTTATTATTACAATATCAAGACATTTATTGTAAGTATCTATATATATTATATACTGTAGATATGTAACCCAGATTATTTAGTAACCCAATGTAAGTATCTATCCAGTGACAAACTTCAAAGCACTTTTTGTAAGTCGCTCGGGATAAGAGCGTCTGCCAAATGCCTAAATGTAATGCAAAATGTACGACAAAATAAAAGAAAGGTTGAAATAATAATAATTATAATAATAACATTCAGTGAACAGAAGGTACATGGGCAGAATGCTTTGTTGATGTTTTTGTCAGATATACAGTACAACAACAGGATACAAGTGTCAGCAAAGAATATGAATCTGTTCAGTTTTGGTGAACCTGTTCCCAGGTCTTGCTGCTGTTGTAGCCCGTAACGCATTCACCCCAAGTTCAAGTGTGTTCTGCATTCTGACATACTTCTGGGCTTAAAAAGTGGTTGTTTGAGTTCCTGTAGAGCCTTTTATTTTGTTTGCTCTCTCTCTCTCTTACTCTCTCTCTCTCTCTCTCACACACACACACACACACACACACACACACTCTTCTGTGTGAACTATATGGAGTGTTGTGAATGAAAATCCCAAGAGATCTGCAGTTTCTAAAATAAACAAACCATCTGGGACAGGTAACCATGCCACAGTCAAAGTCACTGAGATCATATTTTTGTCCATTTTCAGATGTCTAATATGACGATTAAATGTAGCTCATGACTGCATGATTTTTTGCATGAATTGCACAGTTGCCACATCACATAATTGGCCGATTAAGTAACTGCATGAATGAGAAGGGGTACATGCGTTCCTATTAAGTGGCTGGTGGCGTGCATGACTTTTTTATTTGTGATAGATCTTGTTCTACTTATTAACATTTCATATTTCCTTAGTCTACTTTAATTGACTCTTTCTACTTCTCTGCATGTTTTTTCTTTTTTCTTTTGGTAATCTGAACCTGCGTGACCTGCCTACATATGTCATTCGGATCCTTTCAACCCCTGCAATAAAAAAGTAGAATTTATTCATTCATTTCAAACAAAACAAATTATATTTTTAAATGCATTTTTGGAACAGTTTTCCACACCTTGCTGCAAAGTTAATTAGGCAATTTGCAGGTCCTATTCTTAAATAGAAGGCTGCACAGAGGGGAAAAAATCTTTTTCCCCAAAATAATCTACCTTCAAACTTTTTTTCCCCCCAAGAAAGAATACTCGGACTCAGCAAGAATTCCAATAAGCCCAGGAGCCTGATGTGTGAGTTAGTCGGGTGTGGCGAAGGACTGTGAGGAGGGGAGACAAAGAGAGGGTTATACATCACAGACCTGGTCTGGAAGGCTCTGACTGTCTAGCTGTGACCTACAGCACTGGATTTACACTAGGGGTATCTGATTAATTGCATGAGGGAGCACTAATTGGATAAATGCATTCATCAATTAATTCCATCCATCAAAGCAGTTAACCTAATGCTTCAAACAAACAGTAGGCCAGGAGGTGTAGATAAGCTACAGCCCAGCTGCATGCACAAACATACAAACACTGGCTAATGATTAATGGTCTTTTGAAGCTTTCTGAATGTGAAGAAAAACAATGTGTTGAATAGCTGAGGTATCACAACCTCAAGGCTAAAGGATCATGGTATCAGCAATAGTCAATGAATAGCTGATATGTCGGAGTCATACAGAAAGCAGTGGTGAGGAAAAAACAAAACCTCAAAAGCTAATCAAGCAGAAAGATTCCACTCTAGTCCACATATATTCAAGATTACATTTATTCCAAGCATGTTATTATGCATTTCCAGAATTACAGACTGACAATTTAAGACCTTTATATGATCTGCTCATTTGTTAGAGTACAAGGCTACATTAATGTGACTTTTCTACAGATGCAGAAAAAGTTGCATGCAAACCACATTTTCAGTGATATACGACTTCTCACAAAGTTATAAGCATGCATACTATACTTATAACTGTAAATTATAAGTAATCAAACCCAACTTAAAAAGTCATATCCATAAGCCTTGTTAGATTCACTTTCATACATCCACTTGGTATAAAGTGGATCGGAGGCGAGTCCTTTGAACACTAGACTTAGTTCATCACTCACAAACACTTCCACTCATATACTTATTCACCCCTATGTATAGAATAAAATCTCCAATTGCGAGTTTGTACAGTATCCTGGCTAGAAGTCCAAAACAGCTTAAGCTAGCTTGACTTAGCCTGAGCAGCTGTTTGAGTGTCACATGGTTTCATGTGTCACAGAGGAAGCATGTGTTAGCTGTTTTGCAAGTAAAGGGACGCTAGCTCGTAAGTGGAAATTTGTAATGATATAATTGTGGAGAAAATACAGTGTTCTGATAGCAAAATGTTCTGTGTCACTTGGAGAAGTAATAGTCAACGAAACCCTTTTCATACAGTCTGTTTAAGCATTTTTGGTATAAAGATGCTGTGAACATCTAGTATGTAACCAAATTTATAGCATTATCATGACGTTATCACTTTTAAAATCAGATAATGTCTTTACTGAGTCATGACTTAGCCTTGGAAAATTATTTCTCAAACAGTAGGAATTGGCAAATTTTTATTTTGATAGAAACCTGCTTCTACTATTTCATAATCATTCACATTTCATACAAACTTAAATAATTTACACATTCTTTTGATTGTGTAAATCTGCTTTGCGACAATGTCAATTGGTAAAAGCGCTACACAAATAAAATTGAATTGAATTGAATAAAATTTCAAGCATACTCCCCAGAGAAACATGCTCTCTAGATATGCAAGCCTCTTTTACTTTTAATAAATATTTTTGAGTGCAAAACCTAATCAATCAAAAAATATGCTCATTTGAAAATTACAACTCTCAGTAAAGAATGTTTCAATCAGCATGCACATTTTTGAGGGTATTTGAATGTTTTTAACACATCGGTCGACTTTCTGGCTCGTCCTCTTGAATTTCTTGATAATCATTAATCAAGTAAACACTTGATTTTTTTTTATTTTTACCAGTGCTGCCTTCTTAGTAACCCAAAGTACACATTTTAATGTTTAAAAAACTTTTAAATATATTTTTATATTCTCCTGGCCTTGGTAGGTATGATCATTACGGAGGGGACATGGATGCGGAAGAAAAAAAAAACTTTGGAGGGAAAAAAAATTCCACCTTGAAAAAAAAAAAAAACGAGGCAAAAAAAAAAAAATGGAGGGGGAAAATTCGTTAAGTGAAAAAAAAAAATAGGGGGCAAAAAAATAAAAAATACCGGGATATGAGACGCGAGGGGAAAAAAACTGGAGAGAAAAAAAAAACGGGACATAGGAGGAAAAGAAATCGAGACCATGTGACTCATATTTTCGGTGCCAAAATACGGAAAGGGCAAGCTCCGAGTACATACTGAATGTCTTTATATTTTAGGCCAAGCTGAAAGTAAAACTCAGCTACTAGAATTCTACTCAGTAATTCTCTCCACGCCTGTTTAACAATATCCGAGTATTATGTTTCCCCCCCTTTTGCGAGATCTCGCGAACCTTTTGCGAGATCTCGTGAACTTTTCTTAAAAAAAAAAAAATTCCTAGCTTAATTTTTTTTCCATCCATAGCATGTTAGGCTATTTTTTTTTTTGCCTCCCATTTAATTATTTTTTTTACCTAGCGGGTTTTTTTTTTTTTTTGCCTCGCATTTTTTTTTTTTTGCCCTTGCATTTTTTTTTACCTTGCTTTTTTTTTTTTTGCCTCACATTTTTTTCCCCCTGCCATTTTTTTTTTCCAAGGTGGAATTTTTTTTTCCTCCAAAGTTTTTTTTTTCCCACCCATGTCCCTTTAGGGTCTCCGTAGATCATGGCTTATGATCAGGTTAGGGCATGGCATTCTCAAGAAGAGTGCCACATGTGACAGTAAACAATTGCAAAAAAAATAAATAAATAAAAAATGGGATTGGCAGTTTTAAGTCTTAAGCCATCCCATCACATCTCCGACATATTTTAATTATACTTGTTGAAATCAGATGAACCAATTCTAACCAAAATCAGTACACAATCTCACATTACAATTATCTGATCAAATGTTTTTTTTTCTCTTTACAATTAGTCTTGATTTTTATCCCTACACAGGAAAATAAAACAGATAACGGCAAAGACATTCACTAATTTCAGTGGATACTCAGCTTCCCTGTGCATGTTTTAAAGCACATGACCTCACCATGTGTTTATAGTTGATTAAAAAACATTTTCATCAAATAGTTTTATGGGTGAATGTATCTGTTAAGTCTCTTCTCATGGTTTACCACTTGCTCATATTTGCCCTAAGAACTGTTCTCTTAAAATTGTTTTAAGGAAACACAGTTTGTCCCTAATTAAGACTTAGAATGTGGTGTGTTAATGAACTGGCACTGAGAAAGAGAGCAGTTTTGCTGGTGCAGTTGGACACACTCAGGAGTCACAGGCTTAGGTTAATTATTATGATGTCAATTAGCAAGAATCACATGGAAGGGGTGGTGGGGGTTAAAAAGACATCAGCTGGGTTTGATACAAATGTAAGACCTCACCTTCTCCATGAAAAGCATTATTGGCAAGCCTGGTTGCTCATTCGTGACCTATTAGGTCGCAGATTGATTAGAAAACATGGCTGCTACTTCTCATCAGTTGCTAGTCAGAGAGCAGAGGCCATGACAGCTTATATCCATGGGCTGAGAGGAGACAGATCACTAGAGAATGATGGGCTTAGGGCCAGAGCCAAAGAGTGACAGCTATTCAGTAAATCTCCCTCATCTTGTCTCTCCTCTATCACCCTCCATCTTGATGTCTCACACTCTACAGGCTACTTTTCAACCTGTTCAGCATTCATTTGTTTAATGTTACTGGATGTCTATGGGCCAGGTAAAAGGAAAAAGCATAGCACCCCTGGAGTTTTTACTCAATATTTATTGTTGCTACAACTGTTCAGAAATAGATTTTTGTTAGGAATTTAACTGTTTTCCAGGGTTTTACTACTACTACTTTTTATAAATGTCTTAATCTTGAGTTCTGTGCTTTTAGATTTCTGATTATGGCTTTCTCACATTCCTATCTGCCTGGGTTGTGACACCCTCTTTGGACTTTGATTATGGCTTCTGGAGAGTCCTCATAACCGTATCAGCCACAGGTACAGTGTTGTTTGAAAGTTTGTATTTTTGTATTTTGATCAGATCTTTATCTCTCCCTTGTTCTCCTTTAGGCTCTCTCACATTGCTAAATATAAAGTTCCACACAGAAGTAAAATCAAAGGCACCTGTTACACAAAATTACACATTTTTTCCCCCTTGAAATTATCCTTCAGCTTTTTTTTTTTTTTTTTCCCTAAATTTCCACAAGTATAAATATTAATAAAACATTTTTGGGGCAAAGAACAAAAATCAAAAAGAACTATCATTTCATGAATTGAGTCATCTGTTTAATGTATATATGTACTCACACAAACGCTAGAAACTGTTATGTGTGAAAACCCCAGGAGATTAGCAAAGTTCTAAAATACTCAAACAAGCCTACGTTGCACCAGCGTGTAAAATCAGGTAGATATAGGTTAAGAGCTTCAGTTTATGTTCATGTGATTTTACACACTGTCCTGATGTCACACGATTGGTTGATTGGATACATGTGTAGTACTGTGGGTGAGCAAATGTACAGTTGTTCCTATTAAAGTGGGCAGTGAGTATAAATATATAATCTAAAAGAAAGCAAAGTACAGTACCCTCCAAGACACTGAATCTGCATGTCATTTGTAACATAAAGTCCAAACAGAGTTGGTTCATTTTTTCAGCATTAAACTGTATTTTATTTATTTATTTTCATTTTGGCAAAGTGGTCAATCTTTTGACTGTGATTCAACTCACAAAGTTCTTCTTCTTCCTCAACTGAAATGAAATCTCATTAACTATAGCCCTTGCAAATCCAAATAATTATTCAGGCTTTTACATTTGCCAGACCTGCAAGCAAGTGAGTTTAGTAGTTTATCACCAACTACTGCCAGATCTTACCTCTCTCTCTCTCTCTCTCTCTTTCATCTCTCTCCTTACTGCTCCCATGTTTCTGCCTCATCTGAAGGAGTTTCTGATGTCCATTGGAATCAATAATGTTTGAGTTAAAATAAGAAAATCTATATTATTTATAAAATAATTTTATAAAAACTACATTCATCCTGTCATGTTATCACACATGAATCCTTATTCTTGTTTCGTATGCCAATACAGACCCTGAGTTCAAAGTGTGCCTCAGCTTGTATTTTGGATTAAACTGGATTCCAAATCCATTATTATCAATCTATTTTAATCCACTGACAAATATAAGAGCATGGAAAACCTTGAACATAAGAAGTTACTGGGGCACATGTGCCAGTAAAAGGGGTCTAGTAACACTCATTTGACTATGAGTCAAATGTTTAGTCGTTTGGTAGTGTGGTTTATAAAAAGAAATGTGTCATGCCTTGATTAAAAGAAATTCTGGAGAACCTCCTCAAAAGAATTATTAATGTTCATCAGTATAGAAAAAAAAAAACAATACAAAAACAATTTGTATCAGTCTAAGGAGTGTGGCCTCCACCAATGCACTATGGAGTGGATGATTTACAAATTGAGGAAAGTCAGCACCACTATTCCTCTAAATACAGAGTGGTAAGTCATATAGAACTCCAGGGTAACATGTAAGGTCCTACAGGCCAGTCTTTTCCTTCAAGTAAGAATCCCTTGTCAAAATACAAATCACTGCTACCCATTGGATATTTGTTTAAGAACATGAAAACAAGCCAGAACCCAATTAGAAAAAGATTCTGTGGACAGATGAATCCAAATAGACCTATTCATAAGTAAAATCATCAATGTTGATTTAACACTTGTATAAGTTTAACTGGACCTATATAAAGAAGATAGCAAGACAATGACCCTAAGTATATAAAAAAATGGTTAAATCAGAGGATATTTAACATATTGCACTGGACAAGTCAAAACTCACAGCAGAAGTGTTAAAGTAGGACCTAAAACGAGTGGTTCATGCCAAGACACTCAGTGACTACTAGCTACTACTGTAGGTATTTTTTTCCAACAAATTGTTGGATAATTTTGTTTAATAAATACATGTAAAAACTATATTGCTGTTGTGTCATTTTGTTTATTTTAATTATTTTTACATAGTTCTAGTACTTAAATGAAGATCTGATCAAATGTATGCACAAATTAACACACAAAATTGTAAAGGCTTAGAAATCTTTCTAGTGGCACTGTACTTGTATCCCTTCTTCTAGCACCACCAAACTTTGCATATATTGTTTTTAGTCTTTTAAACAACTGCTAAATTATGATAATTTTGGTTCTTGGGATCCCAAGTATAACCAATCCAACTATATGACAAGCATGTAGAGGCATCAAGAAAACTTTGTGAAACTAGGTCAAAGGTTCTTAAAAAGACATCTAATATCCATCAAAATGCACAAATGGAACAGGTGTAGATTCAGACAGAGCAGCATATGAGACATGTTTGTCATCTTCACTGAAGCAGCTGGAGAACACAGATCATGTAGCTTTCATGCAAACCATCCACTCCTGAAACCACATTAACCTCATCAAGCACTCAGATCTTCACAAACAAAGGGTCTCAGTTTCTTTAAGTAATTATATGTGCTCATTTGGCATGACTGTTCTATTTTCTTACTGTCTATTAGCAAGTGAAACAATGTGTAGTTTGAGCTAAGACACTTAAATATCAAAAGCTGGCCCACACAAAACTAGGTACAACAGACCTTGATCATATAATCCGAATGATATTTAACTCTGTGAATTTTGTTGTAACTAAAAAGATTATTAGTAAGGCTCTATGTGTTATATTTCTGCATCCAAGACAGAGAAGGAGATGTAAAATTTTCACCTGACCTACTTCCAAAATTATACAGGGTATGGAATGGCAGATTTCAAGCCATTTGCCTGTAATATTAATAGGTGTGACAGTTGCCTGTAGTTACAGGGAAAACTGGCAGCTGAATTTGAAACATCCATTAGAAAAATATTTCAAGATCACCAAAAGAAGGTCACTATAATCAGAAACTTAATATGGATTGATGTATACAGGTAAAAGCTAATTTGTTCCAGAAAAAAATGAAAAGTTTTGAATTACCAAAAAATTATTTGATTGATAGATTTTTTTTTATTTTTATAACTCAGTAATAGTCACTCTCACTCACTCATTGTCATTACCGCTTAATCCTGTATTCAGGGTCACGGGGGCCTGGAGCCTATCCCAGGAGACTTAGGGCACGAGGCGGGGTACACCCTGGACAGGGCGCCAATCCATCGCAGTTATCTCGATATCTCTTATTAATGAATGAATGAATTAACTTATTTATTTATTGCATTGTACAACTGCTACATGTTCCAACTTTCGGGAGAAAAGTGCAGAATAAAATTATGAACTATTAAGAAAATGACTTTTGTTTATGTACAGTAGGTGACACCCCAAGTGGTAAAAATCTGAATATGATGGAACAGCACATTTGAGTAGAAACTGAATCAAAGATAGTTGCTTATTTAAATTAATTGTTTTTATGTTATTAATCATGGAACACAACCATACTAGTACATTGGGGTTAACCTGAATTACAAGCTAGGGTGTGGACAGCTTGTACTAAAAAAAACACCACCAACAAAAAAACACCACAAAGGCAACTCTAATAATGTGACGAAACTGAGGTCAGCTACTACAAACATACTATATAGTGAGTCTGTGGTGGCAGGTACTATCTTCTACACTGCTGTGCTCTGGGAGCGGCAGCATGAATACCGAGCACACCATAATAAACAACGAGCTGAATCAGTCATGGTTTCTTGACTGCACACAGTGGAGGTGTTGATGAAGAGGAGGATACTCCGCAAGCTTATTGTCATCACGAGGAATCACTCCCACTCGCTCCATCCCACAGTCGCTTCCCTGAGGAGCACACTGAGCGTCCTCCTGCCTTGGTGCAGAACAAAACACTCTGTAGAGCTCTACACATAGCGTATCTTCTCCACCGGTGATGGCACGTTGATTTTTTTTGCATGACTTCTTGGATGATACACATCTTACTTAAAACATTTTGATCAGCCAATGCTGCGCAATGATACGTATGTGCTATTTTGCTCATAATTTACATTCTGTGTAAATAAGATAATATTTCAATTTACACTAAATAGTCGTTGTTTTCTCTTGTCTGCTGCTGGAACACTGGAATTTGCTTTATAGGATTAATAAAGTCTTATTTTTTTATTCTCTAATCTATTGATGAATTAATATGTAAAATTAACCCCATTCTTAATTGACACAAGACTTCACATATACATAATATTTACCTTACAGTCTGTTATTGCCTCATCAATGGGGCAGAATTTGTGGTTGGTGTGTTTCCTTGAAGTCTGACACACCACACACACCGGCTGTAGATCATCCAGACAGAAGAGTTTGAGTTTCTCACTGTGCAGACTGCAGACTGTTTCAGATGAAGATCTCTGACTTCTCTCCTGTAAGAAAGTCTCACACAGGTTCTTTAAAGTCAGACTTATAGGTGGAGTTTCTGTAGATGACTTACTCCTACAAACTGGACATTCTCTGGATCCTTTGGTCTTCCAGAACTGCTGCAAACACACTTTACACACACTGTGACTGCAGAGCAGAACAACAGGGTCCTTAAAGATTTCACAGCACACAGGACAGGAGAAATCCTCCTCTGAAAACTTAGAAGCCATTTTCCCCCCCTCTGGATAACCACCGAAGAAGAATTAAAAATTCAGGAGCTGATGCCATCTGGTGGTGACATGGAGAACTATCTGTGAGGGCTGTGAAAGCACAATGCAGTGAAACACTTGGATCCTGATGTAAAGTGCCTTATCATGATTATAACTGCTCTGTGATTTAAAATGTTGTCTGCTTGCTTTAATTTCAAGTGACAACCAGAAATCATTCAGGTCTCGTGTGGGATTTGTGATTTACAAAAGGATAGAGAAAATATACAATTTCTTACTGATTAGTGCATTTAGCTCTCATATTCAATGTAAAATAACCCTATTATTATTATTATTATTATTATTATTATTATTATTATTATTATTATTATTATTATTATTATAACAGGTCAAATGAACTCTTGTCAAATTATTGCCTATTAAAATAATCCTTAAAAACTGAGAAGTGGGATTCATGTAGAAAAGTTTGAATATGTCTATGGTAAGATTATACCCATAAGGATAACCATAAAACATACAAAGTACCTACAATTACCATCAACACAACTTTCACCTAACGTAAATATCCTCAATGCTGAAAGTCTCCATGTAGACCTTATATTCATTATTTAACTTAAACTCCTCCAGAAACAGAATGCCTTTCCTGATCAAACCAGGCCAATGTTTCCTAACTGTTAATGATTAAAACAACACTTTATCTAACACTGATCTAATATACAAAGTAGTAGATTCTGAGATGGAAAGTGAATGCAGTATTAAACAGCAGCAAACAGTATATCAGTTTTATCTCAAAGAATACATATTTAATATTTTAATTCATTGTTGTGTCATTTTAGAACTGTATGCCATATGAAAGTGTACACTCTAAAAAAAATGCTGGGTTGTTTCTGTAAACACATTGTTGGGTTGTTTATGCTGGGTCAAAATTCTGGGTACTTTAAACACATTGTTGGGTTGCTGTACCAGATGTAGTTGGTAATTTACAAATGAACACCTGGTTGGGTTATTTTGACCCAACAACTGGTTTATTCTTTATTCTCTGGTTTCTCCAAACGGCAGCCTGCAAAATGCTTGAAATATTACTGTTATTGTGTCACAAAGTGTAGTTTTAAGAGTTGTTTAAATGACTCAGACCCTCGACTGTGCACTTTCAAGTCACTTCTGTTCTTTGCGTTTTTGGAATTGAGACACGGCATGACGAACCTTCTGGACTCTTCACTTCTGAAGCGAGGGTCATGCCCCTTAAAGTTGGCAGTATTTTATGGAAAGTTAATAAGAATTTTTACCTAAATTTTAAATGTTTTAGTTGTGGTAGGAGCAAGTTCATTTCCATGTTTATTCGCTTTTCCACCTTTTTAGTCACACTTTGACATGAGGATGTGTGGAGTTCATGTTTTTATATTCCATGCCAATAGTCGGCTATACTGTATTTTATGAGAAAAGTGCGTTTGTAGCACACACAAATATAAAAATCTAAATTTACTAAATGTAATCTTAAATGTAATTTTAGGTAAATTTCTAGTAATTGTCATTAAAGTTGTGTGTGGAAAGTCTGTTGGCATATTTTATAATATTTTAAAGTTGTCAGAAGAAGCAATTGGGGTATGTTTAATGACAGTCTTAATATGTCTTCTGTTTCTGCATGTTAAAAAAAACTGGTTGTGTTATTTTCACCCAGCAGTTGGTTTATTCTTTGGCGAACTTTTTGGATTCTTCACTTCTGATTGGATGACGCTCAGAGTACTCAGTATTTTATGGTAAGTTAATGTACATTTTTACTTATTTTAGCAAGTTGTGGTAGGAGCAAGGATATTTTATTGTTCAAATTAAATGCTTTGATATGGTGGCATGAGATTAATATTTTTTTCTCATTCTGTGAGAATGTGTCATCACAATTAGCAATTAGCCCAAATATGTGGTTATAGAAAACATTAAAACATTCACTTTTTCTTAGAATGAAAGATATATCTTTATTCGTCATACATAGTGGGGAAATTTCTTAAATGTAACTTTAGCCTGATTACTTTGCCAGTACAAACATATTACAGTTTAAAAAGTACAGAATGGACTCATTTAACTTTATAGCTGTTCTTAAAAAAGAATAGTTAGCTTTATGTTTCTCTGACATCACATGCCTCAGCTTGAGTTCCACAGCTCTCTGTCAATTAAAACTGCATCACTGTACAGAGCAAAATTAATTTTGGCTAAAGCCCTGAATAATATTTCATGAGCTGTGTTTATAATTCTCAAAATGTTGAGGCTACTTGGAAGGCCGATGACTTTGAATGTAAAAAAAAAGATGTTGTTGATGTGTTTGTAGTTCACTAAGAACTTGTGGAATTGGAGTTTGTTTTTTTAATGGTTTTAGATGGTTTCATTTCTGTATGATCTCTGTGTCACTTGGGCTAAATGAATATACTAACAGTAAATTTATGAAATTGTTGTTTCACCCTTTATCCATCTTATTATAGTGACCCCTATTATCCACTTATATAAATGATGCAAAATGGGCACTCAAGGCAAACTGAGACTTGAAGAGATAAACCCAATTGACATTTACCTTAAGCACAGTACGGTTGTGAGACTCTTAGCCACAGTTAAACATTTGAATGGTGCAAATGTTTTACAAAAAGCCGAACATCTGTGAATGACAATCACAGGCTGAGGTCACTCGGAGCCCACTACAGTCATTCTCATGAAGAAGTAGAACAACTAATCTGCGAAAATTGAAAGAAAACTTGTCACCAACTTACTGAAGGGACACATCTCTCTACAGGAACTGTACACACAATCATTCACCAACACCACTTGCACATTACAGGAACACATTTGGGAGTTATTGCCACATCCCCCGTACAGTCCTGACCTCGCGCCAAGCCATTTCCACATGTTTGAGCCATTAAAGGAGTTCCTGGGAGGTCAGTGTTTAAGACACTGGCTCTGCCGTACTGAGAAAATTTTCTACCATGATGGTATCCAAGCACTAGTGAAATGATGGGAAAAGTGCATTGGTGTAGCAATGTAGCAAAAATTAAGTTATACTTTACTCACACAATTGTTTTTTGTTATTCTGCACAATCAAAAGTCCCAGTTTAACTTGAAGGCCGCTTATATATTTTCTGTATGTTTTAAGTGTCTAATTATGAAAGATTGGATTTTCATTAACATTATGAACAAACTGATTTCATTCCACCTTATAATCTATCTCAAAATGTCACATCAAATAATCATCTAATGCAGGATTAACATACAAATCCTTCTGGTCTTTGCAAAACTAGTCTTTGCGGAAAAGGGAATGAGAAATTTCCTATACACATACAATAATTTACATTTTAATTTAATCACGAAATCCTTAGTATAATCCTTATATAGGCTAGTAATAAATAATAAATATAATAAATACTTCTTTGTACATCTTGTAAATTAATTGAATAATTTATTCATTAGTTATAAACGTTTCAATGCATTATTTATTTTTTATTATGATATCAGTTTTTGTTTCAATAAATATTCTATATTAAATGTCCATAGCGTGAAAGTTCCATGGTAACACATGAAGGAAGTGACATTGTAGGGTGTTTTGAATGGTGGACATGGACGATTCCCTTAACAGACATTCCCTATACACAGAGCAGGAAGAAGGGAGTAGGGTGTAGTAAATTTAATGTATATGGACTTGCCGATTCATTCTCCCTGCTTGGTAGTAGTGGTTTTTAAACATCACATTATTGGACAGTTTAGAAGACAGCGAATGATTTATTTATTATCACCACAAAAGTTGGTGGTATGGAAGGTCGGAACAATGTTTGAATTTTCGAATCTGTATTGTGATTTGATCGATCGGAGGGAGTCACCTGGGGTTCCGATGAGTTAGTTATTGTTCGTATTAGCCAAGGCAAAGAAAGTACATTTTGCTAAATGTGAGACTCTTAGCCACAGTTAAACATTTGAACGGTGCAATGAACAGAAATGCTTCTGTTAAGGATCCGACATATTCATATTAAGGATTCCGATTTTACATGGGCAGTTGCAAATCATCACCCACATTTTCTGCCACTGCAATATTCAGACATCATTTGGACAGTTGTGAATACGTCACCGCCTACACAACGCCTTGTGATTGAACGGTGACGATCATTATACTGTCAAACGCTGTCTTCTCAATTGTTCAAAAGAAGGCTGTTTAACAAACGCTACTACCAATCAGAGAATGAATGAAGCGACAAGTCCGTCTACACTGAAATGACTTCCGTTTACACTGAGAATCATGTATCATGTATTATGTGTGTTTGTGCGCATCTCATAGGTGTGTGTGTGCCTAGAGTTTGTGTGTTTATGTGTGCGCATCTCATAGGTGTGTGTGTGTGTGTGTGTGTGTGTGTGTGTGTGTGTGTGTGTAATGTAAACAATATTTATATTAATTATAACTCTAAAGCTTTTCTAAGCCAAAACATTAAATTTTTCATGTTGTCCCTCTGCTCACTCTTTAAACACTGAACAAATCTGACGGCAATCAAACCTTTTCGTAATACAGTGGAACCTTGGATTACGAGCATTATTCGTTCCAGAAGTGGGCTCGTATTCCAAAAATTCTAATTTAATTTTCCCATAAGACATAATGGAAACTCAAATTATTCATTCCACAGCCCAAAAAAATAAATACATAACTAACCCAATATAAT
>JAQMYG010000036.1:21662618-21674607 GCA_030014215.1 Clariallabes teugelsi | reverse complement strand
GGTAAAGTGCAGGTTAATTTGTTTTATTTTTACTTTATATTTTGTGTTCATTATTTTTATGTATTTATTTTTTGGGGCTGTAGAACGAATAATTTGAGGTTCCATTATTTCCTATGGGAAAATTCAATTTGGTTTACAAGTGTTTTGGAATGCGAGCCCACTTCCGGAACGAATTATGCTCGTAATCCAAGGTTCCACTGTACTGTATATGAGAAACTTTGGAATAATATCTAAGATAGCACTCTACATCACCACCACCAAAACACCAACTAAAGAAATATCTTTTGGGGATTTTTTTTCTACTACAATTTTAGAAACATATAAAATCTGTCAATGCACAATGGCAATGTTCTGGAGGCTTATAATGGACAACACCTAAGTGCAACACTAAGTTTGTCATTTGTCTGTAGCAAGAACATAGGATCCCTGAAACTAACCTAGCTGTTAAATATGAACTCACAAATGCTTAAGTGCATGTGAATTACCTTTAATCACTGTTACTAACCTCTGATGATTTGGCTGGATTGATGAACAGACTCTTGAGTTGCACATAGGCGTGTGCGCACATTGAAAAGGAAGAGGCGCATTCATCTCTATTAAATCATTCAGGCTGCCTTCTCTCGAAATCTCAGACAGATGACTGACAACAGAAAATTAAAGGTAAACACTAAACAGAATAAATCACTACATCCTCCATAATGTCAACAGCGTCTAGTGATCCCAAGTGTGCGGCTCAAGTCAACATGGAAGCTGAGACCTGAGCGGTGTAGCCACACATCCACAGCCTTTATTTATACATGTCATAAAACAGACAGGTCGGAGGGTAAAAAAAGACATGGGAAGAGCTCACACCACATCTAAGTGCCATTGGCAGAAAACTCAATCAAATCCTTTGCATTCTTCTTTGCGTAGGAGGCGAGAGTGGGACGTTCCTATTTCACTGCTTCAATTAAATGCCTGCTCTCACGTAATTAACAGCTGTTTTGTCTACAAATCAATAGAAAGTCATTCACTGAACGTCCCTCTGCTTTTTTTTTGCCAAGATCCACTGGCAAATTTCTTTAATGATATAAAGAGCTGCCTACAAAAACTGCTTGTGCTGAATACAGTTCGAAAGTGTTTATAGGTTATAAAGGGGATGAAACAAAGAGAGACTACTGTATATACTTAGCTATAACATTAATAACTGCAGTACAATCCCACTTTTTTTGTAACATACAGTAAACACAGACTGTTACCAATCAGTTTTAAAAATGTAGTTAAACAAAGTGGGTGCTGATACTGTACATTATTTGTGCATATACACTATACACGATCCTACCAGCTATCAGCAATAAATATACACCTTACACACAGAAGCTCTAATTTATGGATGTTCTTGGAATGACAAAGAAAATTTTATGCATAAGCAATCAACTAACAGTAAATATTGTTGTCAAACCCTAAGCTGCCAAGAACAGTTCATAAATATTACCTAAGCACTAGAGTTGGACAGTATCCAATTTTTGCTACCTTTAAGCCTTATCTAAATTAAACCCCAGTGTAGAGCGTTGGTTTTGTTACTTATTTGTTCAGATTATCATTTCGTACAAAGACAAAGATAACTTGCTATACATGTGTAGAATCCTTGCTCCCTGTTGTTAGTGCTTTTCAGGGGCGCAGACAGGATTATATTTCATAGCACACACAAGAACCACATTTATTACATACCATGTCTAGGTGCAATGCACACATTACTCAGCAAGTGAATGAGCGAGCAAAAGTGAAAGAGATTGATTTAGATTTTTTTTCCACGTTACTGGTATAAAACCCTGATTACTCAACCATATGCCTTTCAAAGGCCAGACTCGGAGCTACTGTTGCTCTCAGCGGAATCTTCATTAAGTACAACAGTCACTTTTCAAAAGCTTAAAAAATTTTCAGTTTATTCTCTTTTGCTCCTATTTGCCTGCTATCAAATGTAAATGTAAATATTAAAAAAAGCTAGAAATGTACTATCCAACCCTATTACAGTAAGCACTGGGTAAAGATGTCTCCTTGCCAAGTATCCTTGAACAACACCAGCATTAGTCAAAGAAAGATCATGATCTCAGATATGTGTAAAGACACTAAGGTTAACATGTAGATAATAATAGGAAATTATGAAAAAGTGTTTAAGAGAAGCATATTTTATAGTCTGCAGTATGTCTTATTTATTTATATCTGTAGATTATGTATGCATCAATTAACGGATCAAATTGAGGCGAAGAGTTTCAAGTGCACATGGATGTGTTTTTCAAACAATACAGTACTTTAGTATTTTACTTTAACAAAACATCTAAGAGATCAGTTGGTTCTTCCTTCCTTATTCAATGTGGCATAAAGTCAATCATTGGACATCAACCAATATTCGGACTAATGCACAAGATCTTCCTTTGTGCCACAAGGTTTAAATCTAGCCACCAAATTAAGCAAGTTTGAAAGCAAAAACTAATGGGAAGACACACTTGTGAACTGTACTCATACAGTATATCCTCCAAGCCTGCTTCCTTTGTTTATATCTATTCATATCTGTGTCTTCTCTGTTCAGCATTATGCATCCTGCTGTTAAGCATGCATAAACTGAATGAGTAAAATTTGTCTTCTGTGTCAGCTATTGTATCACCTCTTGTTTTAGTATGCACTGAATATTGGCCGTGTTAGGAATTTTCTTGCTTAAATCATGGGCCTTTGCTTTATTATATCTAATTCTAAACCGGCACATCATCTTTTATTTGCCCACTGCCCAATTTTTTGAAACCAATTTACAAACATTCTGCCTGGTTCATGAATTCCCTGATGTACCATTTGGGATCCTTTCAGCTGCTTCCACTGTTCCTGTGTTTTTATGTTTACATCATAAACTATAGTCAAATACCCTTTTTTACAGCTCTGCATAAGCTTTCATTCCTGGGCTTCAAGTCAAAGAGCTTTCTATTGTGTAATTACAGCATTAAATTGCATTTGCACCGAAGAAAATACCAAAAGCCGCAGTGACTACAGTATACACAAAGGTAAGGAGATGAATCCTGTTGACCTGAGGTGTATTTTTTTAAAAATGCTACAAAGCATAATAATCGTCATTACTTGCAAGGAAGCAAATTTAATTCTACTAAAAAACTTGTTTTTTTCTTTGTTTTTTATTATAAATATAGCACAGCCTGCCATTTAATAATAATTTCTCCACCATTCTCACTTTAAAGATCACGGAAATTATTTTAGTTATTTTGCATACATTTATGAAGGGCAACTTTAGTGGAGTGCTTTAAAGCTCAAGGTGGTCAAATATGTTCTCAATATTTTTCTTCTTTTAGGGGTTATAATTACCCCTATTGTACAATGTGCCAGATGCCTAATCAAGCTATTAATATGCAACATTAATACATGAACCTGACTGAATTCTAGGTATCATAATGATTGTCATATCCATTTTGCATCTAGTTAAAGCAATAACACAATATTATCTAGCTCTAAATGGGCAAACTGCATATTAGATCTTTTCTTTCAGATATATTTCATACAAGGTGACCTGTATGACTCAACTCGTATTATTCCTAATGACAGGAACAATGACATGTAAAACAATAGTATAAACTATATTTATAGCGTTAAAAAAACATATTGAAAGCAGGCAGTTACAATTTTTTAGAGTTTGATACAGTTGTTTTTTTCCTCCTTGAGTTAAAGTGTTTGAAATGGTGATTGATCTTTAACTCAATCTTAAAACATACCATGTACATGAAAAAGATCCCAAGAGATCATTTTCTCAAGGACTCAAAAGACACATATTCGGCACCAACAATCAGCGATGGTCAAAATGCAATTCATTTCAAGGTTGCTGCTATTCCACATATTCGGCACCAACAATCAGCGATGGTCAAAATGCAATTCAAATCTTGATGTAAACTTAGATTATGTGCTACATTCCTGCCACACAGTTGGGTGACTGGATAACTGAGTGAACGGGAATGTGTGTGTGTGTGTGTGTGTGTGTGTGTGTGCATATAGCTAGACAGGCAGATTTTAGCCTAAAATAGTTGTGCGTATACAGCTTATAATTTAGCCAGTGGTATAAAAATTCTTTTGTTTTGTCTTTTATTTGTGTTAGAACATGGAACACAGAGAACATAATAAATAGACAACCAGCCATTCGGTGTCCTGTCTGATGATTCTATCCCATCAGTCATCCATAACAGAAAGTATGAAAAATAAATTCTGTGCAAATCTTATTTAGCAATGGCATAATATATAAATGCATGCATTTTTCCGACAAATCCTATTTTGTTAAATCCTTTTATTAGATTACACTGGTCAGGCCTTAAAATGAATGAACAGAATAAAATAACTCTTATGTCAAGCTGTAGTGTTGCTAGGAGCCATCACAATATCAACGTGCAATCCATCTCAGCAAAGTGACAGATGGTGTGTGCAAATTCAAATGCATAATCTTTAGGCTCATAGGGTGGTATGCAGGGGAGTATATACCATACTATATTAAAAATCAGCTTTATTGGCAGACATATTAAGCCATATTAATGAGGTTAGGGCCATAATTCCTTTGTGTCAGCAGAATTTGGCCTTTTGCTAAACTGAAATGTGTGCATTTGTTGAGAGTGTGTGCTACGCACACATAATGAGGGAAGATATAGCTATAGCCACAATGGGATTTTCCAACAGTAAACCACTCAGCTCACTGCCTCCATCCATCTATCCCTTGACTCGGGTCATTATGGTAATCAGGATTTTGAGCACCTTGCGCTTATTTAAGCATCTAAAATGAGTTTAAGTGAGAACTTCACCTTTATTCCATGCACTACCACTTGTGGCGTTCTCTGTTTTCTTTTATTGTTTTCTCACAAGATCTGATGCAGTCTACGGTGTAGAGTTAATGTATGCAGCTGCTTAAATCATCCAACTCATGAATATTAATCCACAACAATGTAATTTAAATGCGCAATTGCAAATGACAGTTTGTGGTTCAATATTTAATTGTAGCATTAATAAGGTGCACTCACTGTTGCTGGGGAACAACAGAAAAGCTGATAATTGTGCATTAAAGAAGCAAGGTGTTTACCAATAAAAGAACCCATGCCCCATGAGCAGCTCTGTCCTTATGTACACTACAGTGCAAAAAAGTCTTGAGACACCTATCATGTCCTCACATTTTACGTCCAAAGAGCCAGACCTTCTTGTATTTTTAATGGTGTCTTCAAAAGAAGTTTTAATTCAGGATTATTATAGGATTGTTTTGGCTCTGATCAGATGATCAGGCCGATGATTAGTATACTGCTGACGCTGCTTGCTGAGTGGTTGGAACAGACAAGAGGGGAAACAAGGTTGCTGCTACGGCTGTTACATAAACAACCAATTTGATACACCAAAGTGTATCTTTAGGCACTTTCCAGCCTGTGTTCAAAAATTAGTTCTCCTTTCTTTAATTTACAGGAATATACCTAATTTTGTTTGATTTAATTTTATATGAAGAAATGACAGGTGGCTCAAAACTTTTGCAAAGTACTATATGTAGAGGACAGTAAGCACCACCTAATGACCCTTGTCACAATGCAAAAAATCTTAGTGAGTGAAAATATCCTGAATATAGTCAAATTCACATAATATTTCAGATTAAAATTTATAAAATAAAACATATGATTTTTACTAATATTAAGCTATATTTACTAAGATGTCAAGTGTTATTCTATTAGCAGATTTTTTTTTCACATACAGTAAGTGTTTAACATTTATTTGATGTGAAATTATCTGCCATCAGACTGAGACTATTTAAAACTTTAAATTAGTAATTTCCTGCACAAGAAGATATAATAAACTTATTTTGTGTTTCCTGCTATAACATAAAATAAACCAAGCATTAGTCTAAGTATACTCAAAATGTTTTCAATTGATATTATTATTTGCAGTGCTGACCTGCACTACCATAATAGTGAGCATTTATGGGTTCTGAAACATCATCCAAAATCCTGATTCAGCAGTACCCACGTTTTGATTCACAGTGACAGGGCTCAATAGAGCCAGGCCTCAAGGGGTAAAAATAGCACACAGCTGGCTCACTCAGATGAGGATACTCAGAAGAGAAAGGCCGTGAATTCTTAAACATAGGAGGGCATGAGTAAACTGAAAGCACCGTACCTGTTTTTCTGCCTCTCTCTCTCTCTTTACAGAGGATTTGCACAAGACCGAGGCACAACCAGATCAACCTGAAAGGATCACTGCTTACACAACCTTAGCAGAGCCTAATATCTCCTGTCACCCCTAGAGTCCTCTACCTCTAAGTTCAAGGAAAGCTTTTTCTTTCTTCCATGTTCTTCCTCTTTTTTACCTTAACTTTCCCTTCTCTTTGCAATTTTCACTCCTATACTCACCACACTCCATAATATTACTACTACTACTAATACTAATAATAATACTAATAATAATAATAATGAAGAAAAACTTTGATATTAATCCTAATCCCCCTCCAATCCCTCTGAGGACATATGCTGTGCAATACTCTATTAATGGCATGCTAGACTACACTTAAACCACATAAACAACAGGAAATTCTTGGTTTAAAAATAATAATAATAGCACCTCCCACAAGGTCAGATATTCCTATCAGTGTAAAAAAAACTGCAATCCCAAAGAGAGAGTGTAATAAAAAAAAATCAGAGAGAGAGAGAGAGAGTCAGCTTAATTGTATTCAAAGTAAGCGGCAAATTAATTCTCAAGATGTATATCTAATCACAATGTTGGAAGGGAGGTAATTTGCTAATGGACCAAAGAGAAATTGTGCTCTCTCTCTCTCTCTCTCTCACTTTCTGAAGTTTTTTATTGCATCACACACATTAGCTGTTCATACACAGACAGACTGAAGTAGGTTTAAAACAGCAGACTCATTGTCTTTCGCTCTCAGGGTACAAAACTGACAGAATGAAAAAGAGAATGTGAGTACTTTGTTCACCCAACACATTCAATAACCTACAAGACCATTTAATTACCATCTCTCCCCTCCCCAGGACGCTCCCCACATCCCCTGACACAGATTCATGTCTACTTAAACACTTTTAATTACTCTTTAACTGTGCCCTAATCACACAAATGTAGAAGAGCTCCACCCTATCTCACGATCACCGCAGGCTGTGTAACACTTGCTGCTGAGGCTCAGCTTGTGAGGGAATATTAATTGTGCAGCCATCTCTTGCATGCGGTGTACCCTTTCTCACATTTACACACACTAGCACGCAGTACCATCACCCACGTGTTCAAGCTAAGCACTCATAGGTGACTGACTGTCTTAGCTTCAAAAGCAAGGCCAGCTCATTCCTGTAGTGAAGACCTTCCCTCTAAGTCACCATGGAGACTGAAGTCACAGGAACCTTCTCTGTAGCAATGAGAGACACCAAAGGCAAGCATTGAAGTTCAGTTCTGCTTTAATCTGATGTCTGCCTCCGAGTGTGGTCTAACAAAGGAGTAAATAAAAGAAGATGGATGGAAAAAATTGACCCACAGCTCACACTATACAGATTATATTAATGAGATGAAACTGAGCTGTGGGCATATTATTCTAATAATTTCATTCTATTATGAAAGACATAATCTAAAATAAAATAAAATAATGATAAAGCAGGGTTATGTTATATAAAAATCCTGGGTTTCTTTCATTTTATAAAATTTTATCAAAATAAAATATATCTGAATATAAAAAAATTATAAATAATATCCTTTGCACTTCCCTATTAACCATCACTGATGTAGGTAGAAAGTAAGAACAGGAAAACTAAATATATTTAAATATAACCATAATTTAGATAATAGGTTGGTATTAAATACACATGCTTTAAAAATAAAAATCTCACTGTTCCCACAACAGTTGTTAGGGGTTTGAGGATAATATGTATAATATTAATAATAATATCAATAATAATATTAATTAATTACAGAATATTCAGTACAGAGAATCGAATAATTTGCACATATTTCTGTTAACCAGTACTTGCACATGTTAACAATCAATAATGAGTAATCATTAATTGTAACAAGACACATGTTTTCTCAAATTAAATTTTATTTAAAGAAATTGTTTTCATTAAGTTTTACCTTTAAACAAGTTTTATTAAAATTACTGAAGCACAAATAGTTTACACAAACAATAAAAGGAAAACAATAAGGGTGTGGAAAATACTGCTTTGTCCCTCTGACCTCATTCAGAAACGAGGCTAAAGAAAAATACTGTACAATGTCCAACCAACTGGCAACATCTGATTTTAAAAGATAACTGTCGCCTTGCACCTCCCGGGTTTGATTCCCGGCCAGGTAAAGTGGTATAGACAATAAGTGATGACGATAGGGCTGTGGCCAATATGACAGCTGCATTGAGAGGTCAAACCGCTAGCTGTATGTTATGCATAACTTTAGCTATCCAGCTAACTGGAGTCGTTTTAGTTTAACTTACAACAAATAGAAATGTAGAATTTGACACGGGACAACATGTAGGGTATGGAAAACAGAGTTCAATTAAATGCCTTAACACATGAATTAACGTTAGCCACTGTAACATTTTAGCTAAACTAAAGCTAATCTCACTAGCTTGTGGGTGCTAACCGAGTAAGGTACAGTAGGCAGGTTCCAAACAACATAAAGGCTGCATGCCCTGCTGAAAAAAACTGCATAGACTAGCATAGCTGGTGACCAGCTTGACCAGCAATTATACCAGCATATGTTGTGTTTAGGTGCTGGTAAGCTGGTATGCTGGTGACCAGCATTATAGTGCCATGATGCTTGTGCTGGTATGCTGGGGACCAGTAAAATGACCAGCATACCAGCACCAGCACCAAAACACAGCATATGCTGAAATAATTGCTGGTCAAGCTGGTGACCAGCTATGACGAACTATGCTGTTTTTTTTTTTTCCAGTTTTAAGTGATTTCCATTGATTACTTTTTTAAAATATGCGTTTATTGCCAATGCATTTATATAAAAGGTTTGTGTTGTGTTTTTAGACAACCCAGCAGATTTTTAATAAATGTAAAATAATGGATTATTTTTGTCTGTTATATGTAAATGCATTTAAACACTACATGGTCCATGTATTTACATCACACACTATTTTCAGTACTAGCTATTAACATACAAGATAATAAGTTAAAATGGAAACCAATTTTAACTACCAAAACCTTGTTGGTGGCCCACCATATAAATCATGCTCGCCTATGCTGGATTTTTAGCAGGCATACTGGTCTTCCATCAGTTATGCTGGTTAACCAGCTAAACCAGCACCAGACCAGCACTAACCAGCAAGACCAATGCTGGTGGTAAGGTTTCATTAGCGTAGATATGCTGGTTGTCCATCAGTTATGCTGGTTTACCAGCTAACCTAGCATCAGACCAGAACTAATCAGTATTAACCAGCATAGACCAGCATGTAAACCATGCTGGTCTATCCTGGATTTTTTAGCAGGGTGTGTTCCACCCATTTATCCACTTATGGATTAACCGGGGTTTAGGCAGAGTCAGCTCCTGCTCTTAAAATCACTCTTAAGAAACCCTATTGTATGAGTGACATTATGGAGAAGTTTTATCCAGTCAAAGTTTCCCATGATGTGTGACGATTTAACTGCAAGTTCGCCCTTATGTGGAAATCAAGTTAACAGATATGTGAGCTTTGCAAAAAAATATATCATGCAAACAATATCATTTAAAACATTTTTAAACAGGTAAAATCTTAAAAGTAATTATTCAATTGCTGAATAATGATTTACATGTTTATATATTGTATAAATGCAAAATGTTCTTATAATGCCCTAATTGGTAGTTGAAATTCTAAAGAAATAAAAATTTAAATAATCTTATCCCCCAATAGCATTAAGATTGTTACAGCAGCTTGGAATTAATGAGCTTCATTTTACAGAGTCCAGGAGTATCACCTGCTGCACAGAAATAAAACCTGTCATGAGTACAGCTGTGGTATGCTGCTCAGATTCTTTCGGTTAGCCGCAGTGCCTCAAAAAATATACAGTAATATTCTCACAAATGACCTTCTCCTGCTGTCTACAGAATCAATAGCAAGAGAAAGAAATGAACAGTTTTTCCAAAGAAAATCATGTGCAAATGCAGGATAACAACAAATTACCAAAACACTGCACTGTTTTAAAATAATCATTATAATAAAAGCACTTACAATTAGCAAATAAAAATATCATAAAATAGAAAAAAAATATGCCTGGTATTAAGACAATAATTAGCCACCAAAACTGTCTATAAAATTATTAAACCTATTGTGTGAAATATTATTTACTTTTAAACCCTGAATAGATTGAAATTTTAATGAATATGACTCCACACACATACACAAACAAACTGAAACCTACTAAAATGTTTGTGCTGTATTTGAATGTAAGATCACCTCCTTTCTTGCTTGCATTTACAACTCAAACATATGCCTCTTTTAATTAAAAGGCATGAGCTAGCAAACCCTGAAGAGACCCCACTGAGGTTTTTTTTTTTTTCCCAAAACACTACACATTAGAGGAGGTTTGATATCAGGTTAGCTTTTCATTACTAATTCATGGCCTTATGAAGAGGGCTTTGATAAAAACGACTAGGAAAAGGCCATGGCGGCTTTCTATGGATTCAAGCTGAAAATCAGATTTTTAAAAAAAACTCTAGATTGCAGGGATCCAAACATACACAGCTCAGGCTTTGCCTTAATGAAGTTCTGATATCCTTTTTAAAGCAGCATCTTCATTTTGATCAGCAGCATGCCTTTTCCCTCAGCATGATGGACTTTTGTACAATGCACTCTATCTAAGATGTTCCTTATAAAACTGCATGTGTCTGAGAACTCACTATCGGTAATAATGCTAATAATGTGTGCACAGCAGCTGAGTATAGGTAAGGTGAAATAGAATTTGACAAGGCTTGTGATATTATCATGGAGGGTAAAAAAGCATTTTGAGTTCTAGTTCTAAGGAACACTCTGCTGTAGCCTTATGGTCAAAACTCATTAAGATAATCCAGCAAAACTGACATTTGGTAGGGATGGGGAGTAAACTGTTGTTCTCCTGATCCTACAGAATAAAATTTAATGTAAATACAAAACATAGATTCTTCTTACACAGAAGATGATAGAAGGTGGTTTTATTGAACAATAATCGCAAAAATGAATGTTTGTTCTTATACTACAGCAATTTGCCAACAATGACAATTTTTTTAAATTGAATAAAAACATAATATTATAATTTATTTGTAAGGTATATGGTGTTATATCGTGAAATAGCCAAAAGTAAACTACAATCAAATTCTATATCATTTGATCTTTTGATTAAACCAAAACAAATTAATACTCCAAAACAAAAAATATAACTTACACTCTTACCATTTTCAAGGTACTCACACTAGAGACTCATTCATAAATGAAGGCTAAATAAACATGCCCCCTTAAGTAAACTTCATTACACAAATGTGTCACCTTCGGATCTCTCTGAGTGAAGGATGAATTGGAGACAAAGCCAAAAGCTACAAATGTCAAAGTATGTGTTTGTGTGGAGCATCCATGCTGGACTTTAAAACTGTTTCGTTTCCCAATACCCTGTGAAATCATCTAAAGCAACAGCTCTGCACCATTGAAATGTCAAGTACAGTAAAACCTTGGATTGTGATGCTAGTAACTTCTGCAAGTGTTTTGCTAGACGAGCAAAAATTGAAAAGGATCAAAAAGGGTAAATTTTCTTTCCATACTTTTTAAGGTGAATGTTCCTTTACTGTATGCCCAGGTTTACTATTGCTGGTAGATGATTCTAATATCATTCTTGCTTTACAACAAAAAAGAATATTAACGGCAGCCTTGACCGCAGCGAAAAAGACTATTTTGAAAAGTTGGTTTGAAGCGGACACTTACGTGCCTGCTGTATGGCATTCCTATTTTTTAGACATTTTAATTTTGGAACGTGCCACAGCCAGATTTCATAAAGCTACA
>JAQMYG010000036.1:21652202-21662518 GCA_030014215.1 Clariallabes teugelsi | reverse complement strand
GCCCCCCTTATTTTATTTTTATCTTATAATATATTTTTCATAATTGAATTTCCAATAAAAAGTTATTAACAAAAAAAAAGGATCAAAAAGCAAGTGTCATTACATATTGTAGATCACACAAAAAGAAGAAAATTACAGTGATTCTTTTCAAAGGTAATATGCAGGTTAATTGGTTTTATTTTTACTTTATATTTTTCTATTAATCTTTTTTATGTGAATATCTTTGGGTTGTGGAACGAATCATATAAGTTTCCATTATTTCTTATGAGAAAATTCACTTTGATATATGAGTCCTTTGGATTATAAGCACGTTTCCGGAACAAATTATGCTCGCAATACTTTAACTGTAAAGGCTAGTCTCACATACAACTTTACACATACAACTTTTATCATTACTATATCTTGATTATTTTATCAAAATAAATTTTCTCATCACATTGTATATTTAGAAGTGTGGAAAGTCAAAAAAATTGCAACCTTCAGGCTTATGCTTTTGGCCAGAAAAAAGATATCTGATATTCTGCATCGGTGTCTAAGGCAGAACGACATGACAGGTTTTTTTGTTAAGTATTAAAAACCCTGATTTAAACAACTAGTAAAAATATCTGGACCACTGGAATTTTTCAAATACAAAATCTGCCAGTAATGAACACTCTCTGGCTGACCCATATACAAAATGATGTGCAGATGAGGAGTGATTTAATCTCCTAATCGAGGCAGTAAGCAAGTCACTGCTGGAGAGGATTTGTAAAGAACAGTCAATATGATCCCCAGGACCCTACTTACAGTGTGTGTGTGTTGTTGTTGTAGAAGAGCAGAGCTTACTTTAATGCCACATGCTGCGGTCCTCTGTATTACACACCACCCTTTCCTTTGCTCTTCAACACTTGCTCCCTTCATCACACTCGATGGCCTCCATAATCCACTCCAGTTTTCTTATTCCACCATATTTTATCAGTCTGTCCCTCCCTCTCTCTTTCTCTCTGTCTATACACACTCTCTCTGGATTATTGAGGAGTTGCTCATGGCAACAGGTTGGAGAATGTGTTTGTCCCAGTGAACAGACAGTACTGTATCTCTCTGGTTTATAAATCCAGTCTGTTCTATGACAGCTGAGCAGATTCAAACTACACAGCCTTGTTGTGTGATCAACATTTTGTAAAGTAAATGTGGACAATAATCAAAATGGGAATACCAATGTGACTGCAAGTTTTTAGAAGACAGAGCCCATGGTGGTTAAAAATAAAATATTCAAGGCTGGAAAATGCATGATGTAAAATCTGACTTCACAGTCTGACACAAATCAGTTTTTTTACGATTTAAATAAGCTTACGAGACACCTCCTAAAAACCCTTCTAAAATATGCCAATATGGGTCCACATGTCACTCTGACCAGCATAAAGTGATTACTGAAAGTGAATGAATGAGTGAATAACATTCTGTAGTAACATATCTATTTACTACATTATTATTGTTAGTTCTCTTACTGTGACTGTGTTTTTCCCTGCACAGCCTTTATCCCAAGCACCACTTCTATTATTCCTTTATAGGTAACCGATTGTGAAATTTTGGGTGATATACAGGTATTTAAAATTATATTTGGCAGATCAATTTTTTCGTTAGGTTATTGATCTTGTGTATTTCATACAGAATACAATCATGTGTAACAAATAAAAGCTTAGTAATGTGACTATATGGTATTGCCAAATAATTCCACAAGGTGGCACTCCTTTTTATGGTAAACTAGATTTAAATGTGAAGAAGAGCGCTCCGGTGCTCCTCTAATTAAACTCCATGCTAAACTTTTTCCTCCTTAATGAACAATGTAGGGAGGATTTGTTGTATTCTATGTTCTGATCATGTATGATATAAAGAATGTAGTGCCATTGATACCAGACTTGTGTGGACAAAGATTTATTTTGTCAGAATAAAGGAACCATGTGGAAATCCCTATGCAAGCAAGTTTTTGGCTCCATAAGCTAATCGGCTATCCTGGGGTCATTACTAAGTACCAGTTCTTCCACACTCTCTATGCCACAGTGCTTTAGAATATCATGGCAAAGGGGGCTGTTTTGGGTGGTATTATAAAAACAATTATTGTATCCTTCCTTAAGCTGAAGTCTGGGTAGGCTACTATTTTCCCAGTCAGACGACAATTAACCAACACAACATGTAGCGCAACACAACACAACATGTTACAACATGTAACCATCTGCCACTGCCATCGGTAAATGCCAACTTATTTGCCAAAAGCGCGATGGCAGTTAATAAGGCGCACATCATCCAATATCAATGTACAGCTGATAAATTGGTGCATCCGTATGAAAAACAGAGTAAAGATTTTGCATCAACATTGCTTTGAACATATTACACCTACGTCTATGAAAAATATTGAACATAACACTTAATAAAGCCTATGAAAAATGGTAATATCCATAGCTAAACCCACTGAGGTTCTCTGAGAAATCTTAAGTGGATAACAAATGCAAGATTTAAAACATCCAGTATATCAATGAACTTGTATTCCCTTGCAAAGTTTTGCTTCAATACCAATTCTGTAAAGTCACCTTGGTTAGCGCTCCGGAAGAATATGATCCATGAAAATCCATTTAATACGTTTAATACACCTGCACTACTCCAAGTAAAGAATGGAAGGAAAAGGAGGAAGTGGCTGCATACGTATATAGTTTGAGAGGTATTAATTGTGAATATCATTGAGGTCAGGACTGAGAGGAAGGAGTAACATAACTTTGCTGACTTCAAACACGTGCATGGTTCCACGAAGCACTTTTTTTACACATAGGATGGCAGTGGAGTTGAGATGAAAAAGCATTATTTACCAGCAGAAAGGAATGCAAGCACAGGAGAATGAAAACAAATTCCCTTTTGCGTCTCTCAGAAGATGGAAAATGAGCACAGGCAGAGAAAGCACAAGGCGAACAAAGCTACATGACAGTAAAGAACAGAGAGAATAATCTGAAGGCTGTGCAGCATAGCGACACGAGAAGGAAAGAGAACCTTCCTCACACTGCGTCTTATTTTTTATGTATACAAATATATATTACATCATATTCCATTTACTGTATATGAGGTAATTGGACTGAAAGGGAATGTCAACAAACGAGGGAATGAGAAAGTACTACAAACCATGCTGTAGTGTGGACGCAGGTCTCGTTGTGGTGTCCAGTGTGGTAATCATATTATAATCAATAACTGAATCACAACTTTTTTAAAAAAAAATTTTGTTATTTCATTTCAAAAGTTTATGGGTTCATTTATTCATTCACCCATTGTATAAGGACTGTATGATTGAACAGAAAATGTGTTATAATAGAATTCAATGGATTCTACATGGATACAAGTGCAGGCATGAAAAGGATGGATACAATTTTTATAAAAAGCCTGCTAGTTGCCAGTGCATTGGGATGCAACAACAAAAAAAAGCTGTGTGATCGGTGGTGTTTATTCATGCTATCCCAAGGGGTCATATAAAAAGCTTCTGCATCACTGTGTGATATCTTTACTACAGCCTGGTCAGGGTCACAGTGCTTTGAATTAGGCTACTATATTTTGGGTAAGAGAATTTTTTTTTGTTTGTTTTTTAGAAAATATCTTGGGCAGTTTTGAAGAAATGTAATAACTGTGCAAGCTCAATTATTAATAAAAACAATCCTGCACAAATGTCTAGTTGAAAATAGTTATGAACTAAAGAGATGAGGTCCTCTCACGAAAAGAGTTCATAAACATACTGGCAGAGTAGTGGCTCCCAGGATATTCACTTGAGACCCAATCTTTGCAGATTTGTAGTTGCTATATAGTTTACCTTCAACACATTTGTCTAAATTTGTCCAAAAAAAAACTTTAAGTGAAATGTATGGATGTACTGTAGATCTTATTAGACATTATGAAAAACACATCAGTCAAGGTTTGATACAGTGTTCCTATGAATGTAGTCACTTGCTTTATCTGTAAACTAAAGACAAAGAAAAGCACCTAAATTGGAGACGAAATCTTGGTTAAAACATGTCATATTTGCTTAACCACTCATTCGTTTCAAACAATGAATGTGATTTTAGCAAAAATATGCTTGGGATTTTACTCTGGAGAGATTAACTATTAGCAGACAGTTCTCTTTCATGCTCCTGTACCCATTTATTCTGCTACCACAAGAGCAATGTACTGAGAAGCAGTAAATGCAGTAGATGCCAGCTGCCGTAAAAAAAAGAATAAGAAGGGCGCACCAACGGTCGCACATGCTCTGCTAAGAAACACAGTTTCCCACAATTACGGGCTCTTCTTTGAAAAAGATTAACCCTTAAAAGGATTGACCCTTAAAAAACTCAAGTGATACTGGTTTGTGCCTGCAAAACAGCATTGGTCAAAGACCATCCATCCATCCATCCATCTTCTTCCGCTTATCCGAGGTCGGGTCGCGGGGGCAGCAGCTTCAGCAGGGATGGTCAAAGACCGATTTTTGAATTTAGGTCTGGACTTAAAGCATACTCATGTACTAGCCATTCTAGCACATGGATATGCTTTCATCTAAACCATTCCATTGTAGCCCTGGCTGAAAGTTTAGTGTTGTTGTCCTGCTAGAGGGTAAACCTTCACCACAGTCTCAAGTCCTTTGCAGACTCTTTTTTCTTCGCACTGTTTTCTCCATCAATCTTCCTATCAACTCGGACCAGCTTCTCTGTCTCTGCTGAAGAAATGCTTCTAAACAACATGATGCTACCACCACCATGTTTCACAATGGGGATGATGTGTTCAGGGTGATGTGCAGTGTTAGTTGTATTTAAGCCAAAAAGAGCACTTCTTCCACATGATTGCTGTGTCCCCTACATGGCTTGTTGCAAACTGCAAACAATCAACAATGCCTGTCTTCTTGCCATTCTTCCATAAAGGCCAGATTTGTGGAGTCCATGACTTATAGTTGTCCTGTGGATAGATTCTCCCACCTGAGCAGATCCTTTAAAGTTACCATCGGCATCCTGGCTGCTCTGACTAATGCTCTACTTGCCTTGCCTTTCTCCTTCTCCAGGTGTATGGCCATATCTTGGTAGGTTTGCAGTTGTGCCATACTCCTTTCTTTTTCGGATAATGGATTGAACAGTCCTTAGTGAGATGTTCAAGGACTGGGATATTTATTTACAACCCTAACCCTGCCCTTCTTCACAACTGTATCCCTGACCTGTCTGGTATGTTCCTTGGGCTTCATGTTGCTATGTGTTCACTAATGTTCTCTAACAAACCTCTGAGGGCTTCACAGGACAGCTGTATTTATACTGAGATTAAATTACACACAGATGGCCTCTATTTACTGATTAGGTGACTTCTGAACACAATTGTTTCCACTGGATTTTAGTTAGGGATATCAAAGTAAAGGGGGCTGAATACAAATGCATGCCTCACTTTCCAAATTTATCTTTGTAAAAAGATTTTATAAACCATTTATCATTTTCCTTCCACTTCACAGTCATGTGCCACTTTGTGTTGGTCTATCACATAAAATCCCAGTAAAAATACATTTATGTTAGTGGTTGTAATGTGAAAAAATGTGGAGTAGTGGACAAGTTCAAAAGGTATTAAAAAATAGTCATGCAAAAATGTCTTAAAATGCCATCTGTGTACACCAAAGAGTGTTTAGTTCTTATTTTTATTTTTAACTTTATCTTACTCTTCATATATGGGTAATGTGAAAAATTCTAAGAAATAGATGTAGAAAACATGTAGTAGCAATATAGAAAATAAATAAAAAATATTGTGTTAAAGGTCATATGTATTTGCTGTGTCTAGTAGACCACTTTTGTGCTGGCAGATAATAGCGGCCTGTTCCGCTTGCTACCCCTGCAAGTATATTTCAGACCTGTGAGAAACACTGCATTCTCATTCAAGTCACATGGCCACATATTGTATATATATCCAATCTAGAAACTGACTTACATCCAATCTGAAAAACATCAGATTTATGCATTTAGATAGCCCTAAAAAAATCAGACCTGTGTCATATGAGGGTAAATAAATCGGATTTGAGTCACTTCAGGTGGGTGAACGTAGTCATATGTATAGCTTTCTTCATAATAATTCCTTACAGTGCATAATATTATTTCTGTCATACAGTATGCAGTGCCCTATGTAGAACAATGCAAATAGTAAATAATGAAGAAGTGAATAAGGGAGCAGTTTTAGACACAGCGATGGTGGCCATTTTTACTGTGGATTAAACATGAAAGCTTGTTCCATGCAGTGAACAGCTGGAGCACTGACTTTTTGAACCCAATCTTAATGGAAATATTCTAATAAAACCAAAATGACAATGGTATTGGGTGATGTCCTATTTCAACTTCTTGCCTAAATTTCTAGGGCTTATTATATTATGAAGTACCATTATTTATATATGTTAAGAAGTGTCCTTAAATCACTCCATCATTGTGGCAGTGATCGAGATATTTAATTCCCTGGAATAAAATATCTTTAACCCCATGTCATGGAGGAAACTCTGGTGTTCATTGTTCTTGAAGAAGTACCTAGCCAATAAATAAAAAAAATTATGTCATAAGTCTGTGGAAAACATCTGAGCAATCATTAAAAGACAGCAGGCTCATATTTCAGTGTTTATCTCATAAGAAATGTCTTAAATAGATGGTTGATTGTCCAGTTGTTCATCTTAAAGCATAACTACACTAATACTAACAGCAAACATATGCAGTTATAAACTGGGTAAAATACAAACTGTTTATTCTCTGTGAAGTACCAGATTGAGCTGCATTATTAATTATATTTGAATGCATTACAGCCTGTGATACTTGTGAGCCCAGTTTAAACAGGCAAATTGAGATACAGCGTTTATTCACTCGTGTACATTAGATAACAAATACTCCTTCAAATGTCTAACTGGTTCCATACTGTTATGCTACAGTATGCATATTTTTAATATGCATATGTTGTCAGCCATAATAGTAATAGCACTGACAGGCGAAGTAAATAACATTGATTATCTCCTGAAACTAACACCTGTTAAGGGGTGGGATATAGTAAACAGCACACAGTGAGCAGTCAGTTCTCATAGCTGAACTGCTAAAGCAGTTAAAATGGGCAAGTATATGAATCTGAGAGGCTTTAACAAGGGCCACACTGTGATGGCTAAAAAGCTGTGTTAGGGCAGCTCTGAAATGGCAGGCATTCTGTGGTGTTCCTGGTATGCAACTGTTAGGGCCTGCCAAAAGTAGTCCACAAAAGGACAACCAATGAACTGGTCATGGGCATTCAAGCAATCCACATGGGAAGCAAAGGGTAGCCTTTTTAGGCCAATCCCACTACTACTGTAGCACAATTTGCTGAAAGAGTTTATTTCTGTCAATAATAGGATGGTTTCAGCAGCCACAGTGCATCGCAGGGCACTGTACTGTATATGGGGCTGCATGGCAAAAGACTGGTCAGCGTGCCCATGCTGACCCCTGTCCACTGCTGAAAGCTCTTACAATGGCCATGTGTACATCAGAATTGGACCAATAGAAGATTGTTGGCCTGATTTGATGAATCATGTTTTCTTTTACATTATGTGGATGGCCAGGTGCATGTCCCTGACTTACCCAGGGAACAGATGGCACCAGGATGCAATGTGGGAAGTAGGCAAGCCAAATGAGGCAACGTGATGCTTTGGACAATAGTCTGCTAAAAAATCCTGGGGTCTGGTTTTCATATGGAAGATACTTGGTGCAACCTGCTGCGCTGCAAAATCATTTAAAAATAGTTTGAGGAATATGCCAAAGAGTTCAAGGTGTTGATTTGAAATCCCCCATATATCAATCTGTTTGAACATCTCTGGGATGCAGTGGACTAACAAGTCTGATCCATGAATGCCCTTCTTGCAACAGGATTTACAGGAACTGCTTCTAACACCAGATACCACAGCACACCTTCACCTTCACACCTGCATGTGGAGTTCATGCCATGATGGTTCAGAGTGGTTTTGGTGACACACAATAGACCTACACAATATTATTCAGACGATTTTATTGTCATGGTTGATTGGTGTATATTTTTTATTTAAGAGTTAACATGTATCATTAGGAAGTTACACACAATTAAATATAACTGTTTTATTATGTATACATTAGAAGGAATGGCGGTTTTTAAAAGTACATTGTGTTTATTTACCAAATACTCTGTATTTATTTATTTACCAAATACTAAAATCATAACCAGCACAAAATAACTATTTTGTTGGCTGAATATGTATGTCAGGACCTGTACTAAAGGACCTGTAATGAATAAATAAAAAAATACATAAATTTTAAAAAAACACATATTCCAACACATAGATATAGAGGCATGCTACATGCATAATGCATGACTTCAGAAACAGCATTCTTCGTTCAAACATATGTTCTGTTTAAATAGATACAGGCAGAAGACCAGCTCAGCTTAGTTGGCCAAAAGAAGCTAATACATTGATTTCCTACAGACGTGTTGGTACTACTAAATGGGGGAAAGGCGAATTCTACATAAGATAACTCAATGCATTTATCCACTGCACGACACGTCTGCTGACATTTTCCACGAAATACAATTTTCTCTACACCACTTTCCTTGCCTCTTGGGTGGTAGAGAAAAATCTGAAACCAACGCTCAAATACTCTTGTGTAAATTCTTATGACAATACAAAAGGCCAAGTCCGTTCAATCAGCTCTTCTGACAAAGACAAATAGCCACATTTCTACAGAACACAGTGCGTAGCATGCACAGCTTGCTTCAAAACATGATTACAACTGATTACAGGAGAGATGTTTCTTTGACAGCAATTATTGCTACTTAGCAAAGGGCAACTTTCAGATACAAATTATTTTTGTGTTGTGGCTGCAGAGAAGATTTAATGGAGCTTTACACAAAGTCCGCCTAACAGTGTAGTTCAAATCTAACAAACACCAGTTCATGCCGCGATAAAGAAAAACTGTGTTGATACAACCACACTAGACATAACTTGGAATTTTAGACTTAAGTGAGTAATCTGTCTCTAGTCTCACCTTGGTTAGCACCATGTGTGGCTACAGTTCATGTTACTGAAGTTGTATTTTTTTTATAATTGTCCCGACTTTGACTGCAAAATAAGCACCATTTTTACAATACACAAAATGACATTTTGGTAAATGCATTTTAGATTTATTATAATGTGCATCGGTTGATGAATTGTTACAAAAGACTTTTGCAACATATAAAGATATATTTTTCCTTCTACTGTAGAGTTGCATTAATTTTTTTAAGTTGCACTGTTGTCCTGGAAAATGCCCATGCCATAGGGGAAGAAATAATCCACTGATGTGATATCTTGGTTATTCAGTGCATTCACGTAGTCAGCTGACTTCATTGCTGAGCCTACATCTGAAGCAATCCCAGATCAAGACGCTGTCTCCAGAGACTTGTACAGTGGGCACAATGCATAATGGGTGCATTGCTTTGTGCACTTTTCTTTTTACTCTGACTAGCCTCACTAACATGTGGTTTTTCTTAGGGCCACACAGCTGTTTAGTCCTGATGCAATGTTCTTGTCACATTATGCATGTGGAAATGATCTTCAATCATGGTCATTCATGATTTTTTAAAACCACATTCCTTTTGCAACTGTTGAAGGTTTAACACTGTTCTTTCAGGTTTTAATATCTCAGTGGATATTTCTTAACCCGATTTCAGAAATTTCAGCAATCTCCTTAACTGTTTTCTTTGCTTGACGCAGGCCAATAATTTGACTCTACAGTAACATCTTTTTAATGACAGCGGGGTATGTTTTGATGAGTTTGTTATATTTTTTGTTAAAAAACCAACATGTAATTGAAATACTAATTAGCAAATGTACATTGCCAGAAACACAACTAAAGGCTGATTTATTAATTGGGACCAAGCTGTGAGAAGTGGAAATCACAGATAATCGTAACAAAATTTGGGCATTTGTGCTTTTTAACACTTTGCGACCCAAAAAAAGAACATGCACAGTTTCCTCTATTAATTTGTAATCCTTCTTACAAAAAAAATCTTAAAACAGTCAAAATGGGTCCACTATCCTGACAAATGTGTAAGTGCATAACAAACTGTAACCTACAGTATATCAAAAGCATTCCTCTCTAGAAGAAGACAAAGAAGAAGAAGGAATCTGTACTGTATATTCTAATTAAAAATACCGTCTGTGTGTTCTCTTGTCCATGTGGGTTTTCCTCCACTTCCCAAAAGATACTTTCAGCTGTAGTGTGTGTGTGTGTGTGTGTGTGTGTGTGTGTGTGTGTGTGTGTGTGTGTGTGTGTGTGAGAGTGTGTGTGTGTGTG
>JAQMYG010000036.1:21634771-21650515 GCA_030014215.1 Clariallabes teugelsi | reverse complement strand
GAGGAAACCCACCAAGCACGGGGAGAACATGCAAACTCCATGCACACAGAGACGGGAATCGAGCCTGGCCAGGAATTGAACCCGGACACTGGAGGTGCAAGGTGACAGTGCTAACCACTACACCAATAAATTTATTTAAGTAAGATTATTCTTGTCATTAAAATAATAATTTACTAAGTGATTGCATTTTACAAAAACATAGGACTTAAATGGCCAACCTAAGTTTCACTAGAAATGTGGCTCTGCTTTTCAACACCGATTCTTCCATCTTTAAAATTTTAGATCCTTGCCTGTTTTTCCGATGCTTGGCCTAACAGCACATTCTTTCACTCTAATAGCTAATAATAGCTGTATTTTTGGCTCTTCACATTCTACTCTTCCGCTCCGCAGTCTTACTCTAGTGATGTCACCTCCGCACACACCCACACAAGTCTACAGCATGAGAGACTGCTGTTATTCACGGGTGAAACAATTCCAGTGTCATCCTTATTTCCAGATTTTTAAGCTGCTCTATTATAGATGCTCTTCACAATAAGTTCATTGTGTAAACTCACGTCACTCTATAATAGAAATTTGATTGATTGTGCAGCCGTTCTTAGAGTAGTCTCAAAAGTCTCAAGAAGTCATAGGATCACTACTATACTTTGTGGATGGTCACCAAAGTTGCAGGAGGGCACTGATGAGATTCTGCAATAAGGACAAATCAAGTTTGACAGTGATGCACTGTTTGCTATAGTCATATATCACTGAGGATTTGTTATTTAAATTTCTCTTAAAACCGGATGCACTTTAAATTATACAGGTCAACAGCAGGTGTAAAACATAAATGTACATTGCATATAGTGTGTTCATATGCATAGTGCATTCAGGTGCATAAAAATAAAAAGTTTGTGAAAATTTTGTGGGCTTTCAAAAAAAAAACAGAGATTTTTTTGAGACACTGTTATTGTACGGCCACATGGCTCTAGACATCACATTGACAGTCTTTTCAACCTGACAAATTTCTCTAAAAATTTTAATATCTCAGCAGAAACATATGCACTTTCCTCAGCTGCTCCTAGACTTGCTCGAGTAGTAAATGGTGTGCTGTGTCCATTGGTCAGTTGTGCTTCTTTTCAAGCAGAAACAGACGAAAGTCAGATCTTCTTTAATGTACTGTACATAGTGAAAATTCAAACAATCACAAGAATTATGGGAGGAACACTATAATCAGGAACTTTCAACATGAGCTAAACACTAACACCAGGAGACACCACAGGCACAAGACAAAGACAAACGGTACACAGTATGAACAAGGTTATTTTCATTAAAAATTAAAGAGGTTGATTTGAGCTGTAGTTCAGCACCTTCACAGGCTTTCCCAGACAGATTCTACAGATTTATTTTCCAGAAGTCTAATTATTGTTAGATTTACATTTTCAGACTTTATACTAAAATGACATTAAATGCCATATATTTACTGCATATAATAATAGCTTATGGTTGCTCTTAAAAAAGCAATCTTGAATGTGAAAATATTTTCATGCTAATATCGGCAGACTACATTTTTTGTCTATTTGTTTAATAAGTATGCAAAAACAGCCATATTTACTTAGACAAATCCTCATTTGCATAAATAAATGTATGTTTATGTTCCAAAAATGTTCCAACAATAATTTTAAAAAGCCTTATTCAAATAGTTACTAGCAGTTTTTTAATATATCATGATCACGTAATTACATAAAGGAAAGGAAGATACTGACAGATGCTTATACTGAATGGTCAAGACTGGCAGCCTACAATATCTTCGCCTATTTAATACACACTTATCGATGGTATTGACTTTCCATTTGAGTACGCTCTTCTATACTACAGATATGTGAAAAATGCCTGTAATGCTAGAGTACAACACAGTATACAGTATACAGTACTGTATACTCAGTAAGCACTGCAGAAAAGGCACTTACATCCAGAAAGAAAGACATTAATATGAACACTTGATAGACTGAGCAAAGTTGCTTCAGAGAACAGGTAAGACATCATGTTTCATTTTAAAGGTCTAGCTGGTCTCATTTGTTTGTGATAACCTCGGGCTTAAAAGAAAGTAGTTAACTTCTGTAAGCTTGTCTGTTTCACAAGTACAGATTTGGTTCCAAAATGAAGCCCAGCAGCTTCTTTGGCTTTACTAGTCTTAGCTTCATCGCAAGAGAGCTGCACTCAGTGAACCTAACATCTAAAAAGGGAACTCTGCCACTCTTTCTCTAAGAATGCTTTCTCAGTTCTATTGACCTGATCATCAAGCACCATCGAGTGCAGTATTTTTCCCTGGTGTATATTAGAATTGAGTCCTAAAAAACCTGATGGGAGGGGTGAGGAAGTAAAGCACAGGGCAAGGTATATATTAGGCATCAAAAAAAGCCACTGCAATATTTTTATCTACATTCTTAGCCACCTATTGTTTGTTAGTTGGACAGTTCTCAGAAAAGACAGAAAAAGCATACAGTGGAGATGAAAGACAGCAGAGAGACCATAGAGCAAAGACAGTAAGTGTCTGTCAGCCAGAGTGTGACGAGAAAAATATTGATCTATCTCTACTTTGAGAACAAGCTCAGGACTCACAAAGGACAGACAATAAAGTTCCCTTAGCCCTAATCTCCATCCTTTTCTACTATTTCCACCCATCCTTTTTAGAGTAATCGTAGTGAACTGTAAATCTCCTCATATTTAGACTAGCCTTACCGAATTGCTCTCCAGAGCTAAAGAATGACAGTCGGCTGTGCGATAACTTCACTGAAATCAATGTTCTAACCTATTCATCTGAATGTCACTGTTTAACAATTTTTCCTGGTTAAAATCAGTGAGACATGAGGGATTTTAAAAACAACTGAAATCAAAACCTGTTCCACCATGGTAGGTGATGTCACTGAATATTTTTTGCAGGTTTTTATATTACCAAAGGTTCAACTTGCAACCACACTGTATTCAGATCAACCTTTCAAATCTCAAACTCCTGCACACCATACTGTAAATCCAACACACTAATAAACTATGACACTATTTAAAGGTCCATGTTAATTTTTCTCTCAGATGTTAAAAAAATCTTAATTCAATTTTATGTTCTCTTCTTTCCTTTAATACAGTACTTCTTTTTAAACCAATTTAAACCATGCTTTTTCTTCAATAATGCTTTTGTATTGACATTTCTTTTGTGCCATCCTTTTTTTTTTCATAGTCTGTAAATACAGTATGAATGTTCGAACCACATACCAGGTTATAAGTTTAGAGAAGCTGACTGTATATTCCGAAATAGCACATGACTCACTGAAGTTCCTTTCACACAGCCTGTTTAAGGTGGGACTGCAGCCATTCTGTGTAAAGGCATGAAGGTTAAATCAGAGGCTCTTGTTGTGCATTTAAGGCAGAAGTGGAAGTAGTCACAGGTGAGAAACAAGATCTGTGTAAAAGGGAGATCTGCGTAGGGCGACATCACAGCACAGGGATGTGACGAATTGAGACCTTGACCTGACCAACTGAAGAAACCCCAGATCATGACACTCCCTCCAGAGACTTGTACAGTGGGCACTATACAGTACAAGATGGACATATCACTTCATGCGGTTTCCTTCTTACCCTGACACACCGATCGCTCTGGTTCAATGTGGACTCATCAGACCAACTTACCTTTAGCCATTGCTCCTAAGACCAATCTTTATGCTCCCTAAAACACTGAAGCCTGATTTTTTTTCTGATAAGTCTTACTAATAAGTGGTTTTCTTCAAGCCACACAGCTGATTAGTGCCAATCTGTGAGTTCCTGTCATATTTTGTGGGGACATGCTCTTACTTTTTTCTTAGGATCTTAAGTAATTGCTTATTTTAATCCAAATGTTGCATTTTTTGCCATACTGTATGTTAAGCTCCATACCAGTCAGAAATTGCAGAAAATTGAGGACACAGGAAGGTCTGGGAGCTCCTTTTGCTCAGATCAGATCTTTGCATTTGGTGAGAGCATCTTTGCATCTTGCACCTCAGACCTTCACTCACCTTTATTGTTTTGAATGCTATGACATGCATGGAATTTCCAATACATATGTTATGCGTCACACTAAATGTCAACACAGTCATGTGTTATGTGTTATATATTATGCCTCGTCTATCTCCAGAAGGCCAACATGTACCCTAAAAGAACACATGAGATGGCTTTACCCAGGATTGGTGCTTTCATTGTGAATTACCAAAGGCACTCACATCTTCTTAGAGGATCTTCAAAGCATTTTCTGCATCATCATCTTTGCAGGTTCAATGACGGCCACAGGGATATAACTTGGGCTCTTTCACACACGCACCATTGTGTCGGTGGAGGTCACAGGCCAAATACATGTTAGTCCATTCTTTGTAGATGTGGTTCATTCTGTGTGATATGTACAGTAAAGACCATCCATACTGGCATAAACACTAAACAACCTATTAGCATGTCTCTATCCTTACCCAATTCATGTGGCACCAATAAAGAACGGGTACCACTGCAGTAAAATATTAATTTTTAACATTTGCCTTTCCTACTTTAAAAACATTTAAATCAGTTGTAGAAGTTATAGCTACCTAGTATTTAGGTTCAAAGGCATGCGCAGAAAGAATTATGTACAGGTCCATGTGCATTAAACACCAATATATCAATACCAAAAATAAAACACCTTACCTTGAAAAAAACATAATTTAATCCCGCAATATTTGTTTTCCTTTACATAGCTCTAATTTGTTTTAAACAATATTTTCTCTCAAAGAAAATAAGAAATGGCTATATTAGTGCATGAGAAGATGTTAGAAATTGTTACTGATGTTAAATTTGCCAGGTTTAAATTCAAAATGTAAGCAAACTAAATGAAAAAGATGCAGTTTGCTCCAACTCTGATACAGACCAAGTGTAAAAAAAAATTTAAACTAGGTGCTATAAACAGGTGTGAAAACAGAGTTGTGCAGAACAGCAAAGAAACTTACATTTACAAGACCTGAAATATCAGCAGCATTGCACATACAGCCAAAAAACACAATGTGACCTTATCACACACACAGAGAACCCTTCATGGTTCTGCTCTCATGATTCTCACTTCACTAGATGGTGACCCATAATAACAATTGTTTTTCCTCTGCTAAATGCAGATTGTTGCCATGCTCATCTAAAGGGTGAACTGGTTTAACCTTTATAAAAGAAATCCATTAGGTCAAGACAGCTACACATCAGAAAAAAAAAAAAAAAAACAAGTCTGCAAAGATGCAATGGCATTTTAAGCAAGCTGATGTTAAGCCCTTTCTCTACTGCATAATGATTCACCATAAAAGCACAAGGGGGAAGGCAAATGTGACAGAGATAAATGAAGAGATTTGATTATTAAAATGTATTCTAGGAGAAAGGCTACAGTTCTGTGCCAAAAGAGTTGTTCTTTAAATAATAGCTCAATACATATTTACATATTTAGTACATTCAAACTAAAAGGATCGAACTTTAGCCAAAATATTCGAACAGTTGACATTAAAATGCTTTTAATGTAACTGTAGGGGTGGAATGTACAGTATGTAATCTCTCTCTCTCTCAATCACTCACACACACATACATACACACACACACACACACACACACATACAGTACAGTATAGACACATACAAGATCATAAGCAGAATAAATACAATGAAATACAATGGTAACCAGATTAAACAAATTTGTACTCCCCAACACTGGTTCCCCTCAGTAGAAATTTATTTTATGGACATAATCCAAGTATTGAACTATTAGGCTCATTATTCAAATGTGTTTTTCTATTCCTGAACTGACAGAACACATTAAGTCCAAGCTGACAATATTTATAGGCTAATTGTCTTTGAGTTATTGAGCTCTGAATTAAACTTGTGCAATTCAGGAGAAGAGGAAGGGAAAAGGTGAACGTTAAAGTTAAAAATTAATATAATATCTTTGATATTCCTGAACACTGAGAACTGCTGATCAAGTCAACATCTGTGTATGCTCTGTATATGTCTTATAAGGACTGCATTAAGGGCATTATTTGAAGAACATAAAGACGTCAGAATTATTTGTAATGTTTTTGGAGGGAATATATTCCTACTCTTTTTGTCTAAAAAGTTGTTCAATGATTATCATAACATTCACAAGAGTTGTAGAAACATAATAGTGGTATTAACCATTCATTAGAGCATTTTAATTCAAATCCAACATTTTAACGATTAGTGATTGGTGCATGGGCGTCAGCTCGCACATTCTGTGATATTCCACTGTCATTCATACTGCCGTTGTTTTAGAGCCCTTTACTAAAGCATTCGCTAGTTAGTAAGTAAGTAAGTAAGCAAATAAAAGATAAATGAATAAATAGCTTTAAATGGTACTTCACACACACACACACACACACACACACACACACACACATTGTATATATATGTGTGTGTATATATATATATTTTTTTTTTATTAATATATATATTAATAAATTCTTTACATTTTAATGGTTAGTGGTTGGTGCAGACATTCACACTATTTGGGGGGAAAAGGAGGGTCCTAAGCTATAAAAGAATTTGAACGAAACAACTGTAGGCATTTGCAGTTCCTACAGATATTAGTAGCAACAGAAATGGAGGCAAAGACGTTTTATTCCACGAAGAATCTCAGTGCAGATACACCATGCAGGGAACAACTGAACAACAGGTCTTCACTTCGTAATACACCTGGCCATAAATAAAAAATGAATATTTAGGCCTAAAAAGATGCTTTAAAATTCATCTAAAATTAATTAATCGGTGTGTATAAACCCGCAGCCTTAACAAAAGTTGAGGGTGCAAAGTAAGAGTATTTATGACTGACACGGGAAGTCCTTTTCCCGTTTGGAGATAGCGTGGGATTATTAATTAAGAAACTTAAAAGGAAACCAGAAGAAAACTGAAAACACTAAATAAACAGAGCTCCGCCGTCTACGTGAGAACGGACGGGATTTTGGAAACTAAAACAAAAAACTAAAGATCCCATATGCCCTTACCGAGGATTTAATGTTTTATGTAACCCCATGTATAAATGTCCGCGCCTTTGCCTGTTCAGAACTCCGCGTGGTAGCAGCCTTCGGATCAGACACGGTTCTGCGGTTCTGAACAGTTTATGCGCGGCTCTGCCCCTCGCGCAAGCCGCGTCGTTACATAAATGTCCACAAATACTTTGACAACATATACTTATCAACTTATCATAAATAATAAAGCTTTATATCCTCAGGAGGGGTCATTACATTGTTTTAGCAATAATTTCGCGGAAGCGAGTTCAGAACTAAATCGCTGCAGCATCTATAGCACTGTCACACTAAAAAAACATCCGAGAAGTTCAGAAGCTTCAAATAGAATGAATGAACTAATGAATTTTCTCAAAACGTTATAAAATTAAGTAGAGCTTTCGTTTTTGTTATAGTACGAAGCCCCTAGATGGACAAAGGAGGAGAAAAAACGGCAGAAAAAAGTCAAAAGTTTTGGGTTATAATGCAAAACATGACTTTTTTTTTTCCTTCTGCCATTTTTTTTCTCTTCCTTTGTCCCCTTAGAGACTCTGTAGTAGGTTTTCTCAGTTGAATATACAAAAAAAATACAGCTGATTATCAACGCGGGAATGAATGGCGCATTGTCCAAGTGCAAGTTGATCTTGTAGCTAAACTATTTGCTTTTAGCGATCATTGTGTGTCAGCGACAGCTTCCCATTCAAAACAATAGGCGGTCAAATGACCGGTGAATTGCGGTTAAAAGTAGGTGACACTGGCGCGGCGCTTCTAGTGTTAAAACACTGTTCAGTCTGGAATTTCACCTGCCTATATATGTCAGAAATGTCAAGCCATTATAGGACGTCCTGCTGTCATGATTTTGCATTTGTTTGCTTGCAAACAAAACAGCAAAAATCTAATAACTGTTATGACCACTACTTAATGATTAGCTGTTTGTGCATTTTGCAGTTATTTTGATGTAATGTCTGTTTTTTTATTGCTTTGTTCTTCCAACAAATAAAATTGGTAGATTTAAGTCAAATAACACTGCAAATTTAAATTAACGTGCCAGAAACAAACAACAAAAAAATCTCTTTCAAGTTCCAAACGCTTTCATGGTCAATTGAGTTCCTTTTTGACAAGTTAATTTTATGTACCTTCATTTTGACAGCTGTTTTAGCATGCTGCATCATCAGATTTTTTTTTGTTTTCACAGTTTGGTAACCTTCCTTATAGCAGATGTTTGCCATAAAACGTCACCTAAACATTTATATTGTGTGGCACTGCAAATTTATTCTGATTTGGCGGATTTACTAATGATGGCAGTACTCGAGGCCAGATGGGTGTGCCTGCTGGCTGCTGATGTTATGAAAAACACACACACTCATTCACACAGACAACCCTCCAGTGCACTCGCTATATTCAACAGCTATCAGCTCCGCTTCACATCCGACCGAATTTTTTTCAGTAGGAAAAAAGCTTTAACGCACAATATCAGAGTAACATACAAACGCAGATACATTTTACCATTGGCTCTTCCTTTTGAATCTATATCACACAGACACACAGATCACATGCTTACCAACCCACATCCACCAAAGCACACACGTTGTAAATCCGTTTGTAGGTGTGGTATAGTTATACATTTCTGACCAACTGATAACAACTGACAGTGATTTCATCCTTTTCTGTTTGTCATCTTTCAACAATTAACTAAATCCAGCCTGAGTATGCAATCGTTACTGAGCCAATACTCATGTAGCAGTGGGTTGGGGTGGGGGGTGGGGGGTGGTTGTTGGGGCGTCTTTCAGTCAATGCAGCCATGTTTACTCAAAAGTGGGTACTCAAATATTCAATCAAGAAGGAGAAAATTGCATTTCCCCTTATCAGCTGTAGTTGCTCGGCCAAGAGGAGGGACGAGTTAATCGCAGACCTTTCCTACCTCCTCCATTCATCTCCCATAATCCTCTTTTCTATTGCTTTTCCCTCCTGTAATTACACACTAGGACTGATATTTGCCATTATGGCTAAATGGGCATGCAGCACAAGCAGGATCATGAGCAAAAGTAGATCATGCAGAACTCTGCACAAACTTCCAGCGCCCTCATAATCACTAGTTTGCTCACTGCCAAAAGGAAACTGGTTAAAAGAGCCCTGGTCACCTAACATGTTTCACCATAACTATACAGATAAGAGCTTGGCTAGTGTCTATGCAAAGAATGCAGACGGACGAAAATATATCCATAGAATTTCTAATATTCAAATTATTTCAGGTCTGTCAGTTTCATGTGTGTAATTACTACAAAAGGTTTTTAATATGAACTTTAAGAGAACAGATGTTTTACTGACATTCTCTATTCCACTTTACTGGGATTTAATGAGCACGTTTGAATAAGTTTGCTAACTCAGTAACTCTTCAGTGAGTGAATCTGCCAAGTTTCAGATGAGAAACTATAGTGCAGTGTCAGAATTGAAAGGAGCTCTCCTCATTCACTGCAGTCAAGAATTACTGTAGATTTAGGACTGTGCGTAATCTGTATACACGGTGGTGATCACTAAGGGATTTTTTGACAGCAGATTATGTTGAACTGCCTCCAAATCAAACCACCAACAACTTTGTAAACACCAGACCAAACTCTGTTTTTGGCCTGTACACAAGGAGAATGAGTAAAGCAAAATGGGCATTTTGTGGAATGAGCTGCAGTGCCTTTGGAGAAGATTTAGGCAGAATGGCTTTGTCGGGCTGTGGCAGTAAGCTGCATCTCATTTGCTGATTAGGCCTTTGTTGATTGACTGTGGCTCCCCCGATCCAGAGCACATGGCTCTCTCTCACAGTCTGCCAAGCCCTGCCATGATCACATTTGCGTCCATGCTCACCCCCAGTTCCGCCTGCCTGTGCTTGGAAAAGAAGAATTAAAACCCGCCTGTTCTCTGAACAAGGGCTCCCATGATAGCTCTCCACTTTGAGTAGCAATTAATGTGTTTTCTTGCTCAGTGGCTTGTCAAACACATTAATCTGTGGCAAGGGAGAGAGAGAGAGGGAGAGGGAGGGAAAGAGAGGGAAGATCAGTGTATTTCTAAATTATTTGTCTATGAAAACAATACAAACATACCCCAATCATTTTTAAGCTGAACAAATATCACTAAAAGTCTATGAATATGACACAATGAATCTGACAATGAAACAATCTGGTACAACATTTTCTTTTATAACGACTCACACACAAACACACTGTTTTTGTTATGCAACTCTAAGCAGTAACTAAATTTGTTACTAAAACAGGCATTTGCAATAAACTCGCTAAACTTTCCCAATGCATGCTATGGTTAGATAGACCAATGACGTTTTTTTTTTCAGTGACACAAAAATGTTGTTTTTGTTTTTTTATTGTGTTTTTTTTTTGTTTTTTTTTGCCATTTTCCAATGCCACACTATGCATAATTTCACACTTGGTCTGTTTGAGTATTCCATGTGGTCTTAGAGCGATGGCCTGTGACCTGCTGTCCACATGTAGTTGCAGTTTTCTGTCACATCAGATAAAAAACAAGTAGAAAATAGCAATAAAAAACACACAGCTGTGTGTGGACATAGGGTTCCACAAAGTGTTTCAGCTAGCCAAACCTAATACAGGAAGAAAATGCCTGTAGTAGAGTCTATAAACATATGAAAAATTGCTTGAAGTTCTAAAACTATAGTTTTCAAGAAACAAGGCTTTATAGATTTTATAGATGTTTATAGATCCCCCCCCCCCTTTTATTTACCCATCTGGCATAGCAAACCGACAATATGGCTTGTCTTAAAGAAAGACCAAAAATGCAAGAGTGGACAGAGAAGTGTACATTTATTCATCTAGCTCTAAAAGGCCCTTCCTACATTCCTGAATTTGATCCCTAGCCATACGACAGTGGCTCAACACAATGCACTGGGTTACTGATCAAAAGGTCAGGGGTTACAGCCCCAAAATCACTAAGCTGCCCCTTCTGGTACCTTAAGCGAGCAAGGCCCCATGGACACTGAATCATCGCTGTCCATATGCTCTGGGCAGCTTCCTAACTAGATGGGATATGGAAAAAAAAGAATGTACTGTATGATCTGTACATTATGGGAAATCATAGGAATTTTCATAGGAAAGTTCAACAGAGCTTAGTGAGGCTTGTTTGGGAGAAATCATATTCATCAAAATAAATTTTCGATTATGCTGGAAAGTTTGAACAGGAGTAACTGACTGAATAAAACATTGTTGTATGTTATTCATACGTAGATCATGCCTCATCATGATGGAATTTGGGTTTTGGAGAGTCCCATTGTATGCCAAATTCCTACAGCCCCTTTCCCATATTCCCTAACTGTCCTGAATAAGTCCCCTAATGCTGTTCGTCCCCTATTAAAATAAATTTTCGATTATGCTGGAAAGTTTGAACAGGAGTAACTGACTGAATAAAACATTGTTGTATGTTATTCATACGTAGATCATGCCTCATCATGATGGAATTTGGGTTTTGGAGAGTCCCATTGTATGCCAAATTCCTACAGCCCCTTTCCCATATTCCCTAACTGTCCTGAATAAGTCCCATAATGCTGTTCGTCCCCTATTAAGTGTAAGGCCACTATCTATGCTAACCCCACCAAATGCAAATATTGTATAGTGTTGTGAAATATTGAGGTGTCAGACAGTAGAAAGAAAAAACAAAAACTTGTCTCTTCTTATACCAATAAACTGATAATTAATGGCTGGGTATTAAAAAGATAAGTCACTATAGGTGCTTTACCTTTAGACGCAAGAAATACAATGTAACTGACCCTTTATACAGTAAATTTTGTCTGAATACCCTTGGGTCATTTCAATTGCTTACATAAGATTTATGGAATGAAATTAATTTTGATGGATCTACAAAAGACATCCTCAGCTCATTGATCAGTGATAAAATATACTGAAGAGTGCCCACTTGCGTATACCAAAATCACTGTCATTATTTGCAGCTAGTTTCCAGTTGGGTCCACTTTTAATGATTTTGTTTCATTTGAAAAGAAGTACTGTATATGTGAAGCCACCATAGACAAGGAAGCCGATAAACAATGAAAACAGAATTTGTAGTGCTTCAATGCTTTTAATACAAGTAGAGGTTTCCCTGGAGCAACAAAAAGACTGAGAATAAACTACCAATCAGACAACCTCCTACTCTCCTTTGGTCAAAAGGAAATTTTGTTTGTAGATTGGTGAGCAAAAGTTGGTGACCCTGTGCATGGACCTCTCAAACTCCATTTGGCGCTACACCCATTGCTGAGCTCAGTGCAGCGAAAGTTCACATCTGCACCATGCATCCCATTACAGATAATTTCTTTGAAAGTGCATCAGTGGAGTTTCTGTAAATTATGTAAAAGTCACTTTGCTAAGAAGATTGTGAATGTCAAAGATGAGATCACTGACCTCCCTAAGATTGCTATGACATAAATCTGTTGTTATGACAGAGAACAATATTTTATATAGTGAGTAGGTTTAAAATGAACCACAGCAGTAGACACCAACTTTCAGAGGTTTCTGGTAGTTATGATAGTGTATCTTGTGCCTGAACAGGTCACAGACTCTATTTTATTGTAACATATTTTACATATATTTTACATATTTTATGCATGATAAGCATACATATTCACCACTCAGCCATAGCATCAAAACATTAATCCAAATCTTGTGTAGGTTACCCTTATGTCAAAGGGCATGACTCCACGAGACCTCTGAAAGTGTGCTCTGGTATCTTTCACCAGGAAAAAAGAAGTAGATCCTTTAAGTGCTGTAAGTTGCAAGATGGGGCATCCATAGATCAAACTTGTTTGTTCAGCACATTCCATGGGTGCTTAGTTGGATTGAGATCTGAGGAGTTTGGAGGCCGGATCAACAACCTTGAACTCTTTGCCTGCTAAGCCCCAAACACGGCAGGCTGTGATGCACTTGGTGTATAAATTTCTATCATAACCATGACTTTTTTTATTTGTACTACATTACATACATAAACCCTGGAAATATCAATGAACATCAGTTAATGTAGCAATTAAAATCCAATATCTTCTATCTTTAGCTTTTCTAAGTCTCTCCTTGAACAAATCTGTACATATTTTTGCATTTGATTATGAATTCACAAATAAATCCCTAAGACTGAGTAAAATAACAAAGTACATCTTTACAAGTAAGAGAAATTTACCTGGTATTTTCTAAAGATTAAAAATGACACAAATAGCAAATCATGCTTGCAGCTTGGGCTGTTACATCAATTTGCTGCATAAATCCAAAGAGGTTTAGCCAAATGGTATGAGAGCATTTTCCTAACAGAGACATGGTAATAAAAAAAAAAAGATAGAGGACAAGACATTTGAGAGGAGAGATAGACACCTGGGTGGTTCCTATATTTGGGGCAAGAAAGTTCTTGAATTCACCACAAGGGACAATAAGATTTGTCTTTCAGATAAGGACACTTGCTAATAGAGTACCTGCAACCAGAATTCAATTGCACTTCAAACTATTTTTGACAGGTGACTCATGGAAAAGCAAGACTGGCTTCAGATGTGTTATTTTACAACTTGTGCAGTCCTTTCCTTTCTTGTGAAGTTGGTTAGTGGCATTTTTTATAAAGCCTTCTGTAAACCACTGCTACAATTTTAGTGTGGGGGAATAAGCAATTTAATGTTGAATACTTATTAATAATGAAACATATAATAATAAATATAATATAAAACTAATGTATTTTAAGTTCATATATACACTTAGATTTTATAAACATATTTTGACGTGAAAATGTGAGCAAAAAAAGTATTGTACTCAAAAGACGATATATTTAAAAAATAATTGTGAAAGTGAAAAGATGTTCTGACAACACAAATTATAGCAACATTAATAGTAACATTATTACTTAATTTAAGTTGATAATTACAGTTAAGTGATATCTACAGTAATAATGAATTTTGCAACATTGTGGTTCAACACTGTGGCCCATTTCACATGGCGGCAAACTGTACTCCCCAAGGCTATGAGGGCCCCTCTAATGGACTTGCGATTTCAAAATCCTCCATAAATTTTCAATGCCATTAATGTTAGGAGATGGCTATGCCATGTTAGGTCTTCTTGATTTATTTAAGATGTCTGCTTGGGATTGTTGTCTTCCTGAAAGGTCCATCTTCTCCCCAGATTCGGTTTCTGGGCCTATGAGATTAAATTGTACTCTAATATATCCCAGAACATCACTTTTTACATGTTACCTTCACTGCCATGTAGTAGCCTGGTACCATTTACAGACAAGCATCCCTATATTAAGATGTTTCCAGCTCCATTTGCTATGAGTATACAGTGGTGCCCAACTGTCCTTTTTTCTAAATAAGACGGTCTGAATTATTGCCAAAGTGTTGTTTTTGTTTTGTCTAACTAGTATACTGTTCCAGGGCCTCCGAGTGGCGCAGTAAAGCACTCGCGCTCTCATCCGGAGACCGCGAGTTCGATTCCAGGGTGATGCTGTAACCTCTCGCAGCCGGAGGTCTAGAGAGAGCTGATTGGCCGAGCTCTCTCAGAGGGGAGGGATGAGAGGTACTTAGTGCTCCCACATTAATCACGGGCCGTCTATGAGCTCACGCAAGCGGAAGGAGCAGATAGTGCTGTCCTCCGAGTGTGTTACGCCTCCCCCAACGGTACATGAGCGAGCAGGTCAGAAAGATGCGGTCGGCTGGCGTCATGTGTTTCGGAGAAAACACGTGATAGTCTTCAGCCGTCATGACTGAGTGGTAGTAGTAGCTTAATGCGGGAGCGCCCCTAGTGACGGGGAGGAATTGGACACGACTAAATTAGGGAGAAAATCTGAGAAAAATCCAGAAAAAATATATATATAATTATTTAGTATACTGTTCCAAAATAGTTCTGATTTGATTCAGTTCTTATAGATGTGCATCTCTATAATTCATTTTTAGCAGCGCAGTTTTAAGTGGGATGTAGGAAAGGAGATGATTGTAAAGATGAAGTGCATTGCTCATTTTTCTCTATGTAGCTGTTGTTCCCTTTTGTTGTCAGGTCATCTTTCAATTCTTTTTCAAGTGACCGCTAGCTTCCTTTTTATAATCCTTATCATTAGTCTGTGACTACAATGTGAAATCTGTCTGAGGATGATTAGTGGTGGTTCCATGAACTTTCAACCTGCATATTATCACAGCAATTACTGTATACTCACAAGATACACCATATTTGCTACGATATATGGCCAAATGTTTGTCATCACCTGACAATCACACCAATGTGTATGATTTTAATAAGCTTCAGTTTTATAGGAAGGCTTACCACTAGATATGAATTTGAAACATTGAATTTTGAATTTGGGTTTTGGAGAGTGCCTATAGAATTTTTCCATTCTACCACAAGTATTAGTGAGGTCAGGCACTGATGTTAGGCAAGGAGGCCGGGAGCACATTCAATGGTCTAATTCATCTCAAATGTGCTTACTGGGGTTGAGGTCAGGGTTCTGTGAAGTCCAATTGAGTTTTTCTTCTCAGTTCAACTTTGTGACAACAATTTCAAGAATAATCTTATTTGGGTGTGAAGGTCTGATGTCCACAAACTGAGCCATTTAGCATGCCTGTGTGCAATCTTCTCAACCAAAGGCAACGTCTTTTATAATGACTATAACTGCACTTTTTAAATCTACAACACATTTTTATGAGTATCTGAATACTTTTTTCCCCTTTCAATTTACTTTTTAAACATATACAGTGGAAC
>JAQMYG010000036.1:21617655-21634671 GCA_030014215.1 Clariallabes teugelsi | reverse complement strand
AAGACAATGCTCATTTTTCAAGTCAAAATTTATTAAAAATCTTTGCTCGTCTTGCGGAACACTCGTAAACCGCGTTAGTCGTAATCGAGGTTCCACTGTATTTGTTTATGCTTAAGAATACATATATTGATTACGTACTTTTTGTTCATATTATGATTGAGGCACGCAAGTGGCACAGACAAACACAGAAAAGCATTTGTTCTATCATCTGGAGATTGGGACTTCAAATCTAGCTGATGCCATAGCCATTCAGCCCGGGTCCAATGGAACACAAGAGCTAGCACGTTCCCCTGAGTCTGTTCGCTGTCCTCTGATGTTGCGTGAGCAGCAGTTTAAAAACCTGCGGTCATTTGACTTCATGTGACTCAGAGGAGGAACGTGACTACCTTCACCCTTCCTAGGTGGTAGCTGTCGTTTGTGTCTGGACAGTGGGATTGGCCATGAAAGGCAGAAATGAGAAAAAATATTTATGGATATACTGGAATAATACAACAATAACTAAAACAATAATGTTCAAATGACATGTTTAACAGTAATATGCGATAAACATTTTCTGATTTTCATTCATTTTAGCCAATTGCTTTCCTTTTAGCAGCTTTGAACTTTAGCACACTTTTTTTCTGCATTTGGAAGCCATGATGCACATCACTATGATAATTTCTAAAGAAAAAAGAGTTAACGCTATAACACCCAAGCAACACATGGTCGCATTCTGTAAGAGACATAAGAAGAACTCAAGCCCTGCAAAAAGCAGTTGTGTTAGCTACAGTACATCTGGTTACAGTACATCTGCTATGTCCCATTCTCTTATCAGGATTTCTGAGCTCTGTTAAAAATCTGTGGGCTTACAGAAGAAAACATGGTTGGTTAAAGACTGAACAAACTGATGATAGGGTGTTGTCATCAGCTACAGTACTGAAGTAACACTGAAACAGCAAAAGGAAAAGGCTAATGATGCATAGTAAACTGAACCTTTGGTAATGTTTCTAATGTTTGTCATGATCTTTAACGGACTTTGTAATTAAAAAGGTTTTGTTAGCACTAATACCTGTTTAAAAACCTGTCAATATATTTTTGATACCAAATTGCCTGGTTACATGGCCACAAACATAAGTGCAGACTGAGTTGCCCATTGTCTTAAAGGAGTTATAGCATTTTGTAAAATCACACAAAATTCTTGACTTAATATTTTGGCATTTGTGCATGTAACACAATGTTCCCATCCCTAACAGCCTGTAATACTTTTTATAGCTGTACGGTAATAGCCGTTAACCAAAAAAAAAAAAAAAACTTTTTCTCAAAAATGCTAAAAATGGTCATATCTTATTTTGCTCTAAATATGTATTGCTCTTCACTGTATATCCCTTAAAATGTGATTAAATCCTGGTGTTCTATTTGTTTTGTTTCCAACTCACTAAGCACAATTTTAGTACATTCATGTACAAGGAGCTATACACAACAAAATGTAACACACCCAGTCCAATCCCATGGGGCTTGGAGGCAAATCCCAACAGGCCTGTTTCCTGCTCCCAAAGATCTCTTCATTAAATCCAACAAGAGACATCAAAATCAACCTCTGAAAAGTCTCAAATTATCAACTCTACCTGACAATATCAAAGTCAGAAATGTCATGTCAGGTAAATGACAGAAAACAAGGACTATTCCCAAGAGCGGACGGAAGAGAAAAGAGAGGAGAAAAGACAGCAGAGAGTCAGGAGAGAAAGAGAGAGGGAGAGAGAAAGAGAGAGAGATAGGCTGACAGGGGAACATTTTCATGTCTGCTATTTAGCCATTACAACGTAGCGGATAGGAACACCATTTTTGCATTTGCTGTATAGGAAAACTTGATAAAAGCTTAGAGTCTGGGTGGATGAAAATGTATGAGTATCTCTCTCCCTTTCCCACACACACACACACACACACACACACACACACACATATGTCACATCACATACAAATAGTCAAGCTCACTCAAGGACCAATTATGGTCATAAGCATCATAGTGGCTGCACCCAAGTGGAAGTCACAGTTAAAGATTGATCTGGGAGATACAGAGAAGGTTTTTTTCTTTTTTGTCTTTTTCTTTTCCAGTTCAGTGACATAAAACATGAAATTAATGCGAAAGGTGATGGCCCCCAGTATGATTTATTATTTGTTGTGACTTCACTGGCAAAGGGCATTAATAATGAAATTGGTTTGAAATATTTTCAGTTTATTTCTTCAATATCGCAGGCCTTTATAAAATTCTTTGATATCTGTGGTCTTTTTTATGTAGCAGATCAGATATAACTTGACAGTATTTTGCCATTTTGGAAAGTAGAAAACCAGGGCAGGCAGAAAACATTGCACACCATACTGTACGCTCAAATAAACGTCTCTAGATTTCCACGATGTTTAAGTAACAATCAAGCACCCTGAATGCTCTGTTTCAAAGACAACCAAACCTGGATTATTTTCTCATATCACAATTAAAATTTACTTAGAAAACTGATGATGAACATCCTTTAACAGAAACGAAAGTTGGTCCAAACTTAAAACACTTGATCCCTGTAGGTGCTGCATATTCTAATAAGCTCCTCTGGGTAAGACACAGAATCTTCCCCCAAGTAAGCTCACAGTCACAAAAAACATTTAATCTTGCATCTGCATTAGATTTGCACAGGACTGTTGAGTCCATGTGTAAAGTATATTTGTTCGCAGCGACTGTGCTGTAACTCCGGAGGGCATTATCTGGCAACCACTATGTGATGGTACTTTCAAGGGTAATTGGAGTTGGCTTACATCTCTTGGAATTGAACACTAGAGTGGACAATACATAGAATGGATCATTGACCATCTTATATCAGTACATAATGTAATGTGTATTCTCACTAGTGGACACCAAGGATACAATTCTTGAGTCTTACACAGGCAACATATGGGAATACACTTCAGTTCATTTTGTTCAGTGTGCACAAAGGTGTCCTAGATTTGTCAAAACTCTAAAGTAAGGTATATATGTTGAGTTATAGATGTATATTCCTGCATCTGAAACTGCATAGTCAAGGGACCTTGGGACACAGTGCTAGAACTTTACAAGGTCTGTGTGTGTGTGTGTGTGTGTGTGTGTGTGTGTGTGTGTGTGTGTGTGTGTGTGTGTGTGTGTGTGTGTGTGTGCACGCACATGTGCATGCTGGCCTCTGCCACCAGATCTTTTCAGGGTAATCTCATTGTACTTCTGTGCTCGGTCAGTGGTCAGGGTTGAGCGATAAATGTGTGGCAGACTGAGAAAAACCTTTTACACTGTAAAATCTTTTGACATTTTCTCCTATATATGGTTATAAAAACTATAGGTTCTCCTGAGTTCCTGAGGAAACATGATTTTATTTTGTCTTAAGCAATGCAGTGAAATTCTCTTTGTTCACATATACTAGGTTGGTATGAAGTTGGGGACAGAATGCAGGGTCAGCCATGATCCCTTGCATCTGGACCCGGTAAGGTTAAGGGCCGTGTTCAAGGCACTGACATATGCAGTTTGGCAGTACTGGGCTTAAACACCTAACCTTTGTATCATGATTCAACAATGTAATAAATCATGGTATTCACTAGGTAAGGAAATCACAAAAAATGGTTGGCTTGCTTGCCAGACTCTCTACAACTAAATTATAAATCATGGCTTTCTCATGCTGAACCTGTTTTGAATTCCTGGGGATACCCAATCTATAAACCTGCTGTTGGATTTTGTAATTTTAGCCATTGATTTCATTACAAGTAGCTTATACTATTCTGTGGTTTAGTGCTCAGGGTTGGATATAGCAATGGATTAACTTTCTCACTCTCTTATTCTCTATACTTTTTACCCTGTATAGGAGACCTCGAGCCTATAGCAGGGGATTCGGGGCACTAGGTGTAGTACACTATGGACAGTGTGCCAATCGCCAAGCACATGCACACACATCACTGATGGGCCATTAACAGGCCCTGATTCATATAGCTACTGTAGCTGCCTCGACATAAAACACCATTGGTTAACTGGTCACAAATTGCATGTTAAGACAGAGCACTCGAGTAAATGGATGCGCTGTCAAGTAACATGAAGGCACTGCACGTTTCGAGAAAGAATGTAACCCGGAATGTTTTTGTTCTACAAGGAAAGAAGTAATTTTTTTCCTACTGTTCATAATTATTATATATTATGTCATAATTAGATTGGACTTCAGCAGTATATAAAGGAAATTAAAAACTGATAGTCTAATGCATTGACCTCATTATTCAGACAAAGGCACCGAGCAACACATCCTGCAACAGCTAAAGAGAAGAGAAAAAAATACGCCTCTGACAACTGCCTAAATTGTAACATGGTCACCAGGCCCGACAAATAGCCCACAGAGCATCCCTTTTTTCCCTCATTCTTCTCAGCCACAGAGATCTCTCTGATGAGTGCCCTTCTCTTTATGGTTCTGGCTGCTCTTGTTAGCAATTTGTTCATGACTCTCTCCCAATGGAGCGATTGAGGGAGAAACTATCCATTCGTCTATGCAATATTTCAACTGAGAGGCAGTGAGAGAGCTGTGAACATAGCATAACTTTAATGGCAACCTCATGCAGCAGGGAGTGGATAAGACACTAATAATTATTTGAATGTTTACAGTCCATTTGTGCAGTGGTTGCGTTGATGAGCTATAACTGGATGTCTTAAATTGTAGCAGCAAACAGGAAACTTTTTGATTATGTTTTAAAGTGCACAACACCTGTGGTACAGTTGCTTAGTATAATAACAGATGTATCTAACTATGTTAAAGCTTTTATACCGATAATCATTTATCTGCTTAAGTACGTGATAAACTCGGAGCAGTGATGGTTTGCCTGAATGGTTTATCTGGCAAATAAAGCCTCTTTTTGTGGTTGTGTTTAACATCAGAAAGCTTAGTCACACCTGTTCAATGCAGTGTGGAATTCAATCACTACAGCACACAGATTAAGCAAAAGTCTGTATGCTTTTTGCATCACGTTGCATGACTTTCTCCTAATTTTATGGAGTTTATTAAACTTCTGTTTCATTAATTTTCACATGAAGCTGGCTTAGAAACAATTAAAAATTGGGTCTCCTGGAAAGCACAGATGGGCGGTTCAGCGCACCAAGCCCAGACAAGCAAAGCACAACAAGAATCAACAGTTTTTGACTTTGGATACATTGCATCTATAAACTAGAATAGAGAAAATTGTCAATCTCAGTGATTTTGACTGGTACATGGTCATTGTGCCAGAGGGGTTTTAGTATTTCACAAGCTGTTGATTCCTTAATTTTCATGCACAGCAGTCTCTAGAGTTTACGCAGAATTGTGAGAAAACATTGAGCAGCAGTTCTGTGGGTGGAAACGCCTTGTTAATGAGAGAGGTCAGAGAAAAAAATGTCTAAACTGGTTGATGAGCTGACAGGAAGTCTAGAGTACCTAAAATAACCACACAACTATCATGAACTTTACAAATGTCCACCTCCGGGGTGGGGGGGATGTTCGAATCTTGTCTCCGGTCTGTGGATGTGCTCTCCCAGTGCTTGGTGGGTTTGCTCCAGGCACTTCGGCTTACCCCACAGTCCATAGATGTTCAATGTACCAAGCTGTGGTATGTCATTATGTGTATGTGGGTTTCAAGAGGGTACGGTCCTCATGTCTTTCACTTAGTCTGCTGGTTTGACAATATAGGTTGTCACAGATTGTAATAACACTCACTTAACTGCTTATCCTATGTCCGGTCATGGAAGGCCTGCAGCCTATCCCAGGAAACTCAGGGCATGAGGTGGGGTACACCTTGGTTGGGGTGCCAATTCATTATAGGGCTCATAAGTACACACACTCTCACACTAAGGGCAATTTGGAAAGAAAAATTTGCCTAATATACATGCATTTGGACTGTGGATCCAAATCCACGATGGAAATTCATGCACACAAACCCAAAGTGGGAAACAAATCCTGGAGATGTGAGGCCACAGTGCTAATCAATATGTCACATGCCACCAGGATCATAATAAAAAATAAATAATAAATCCAAATGTTTTGGAAAAATGCCATATTGTACAACTGCATTTTACACCAAAATGCAAATATTTTACATGGCCACAGTCACAATTGCAAGCTGATTTATAGATTTTGACAAAATTGTGGGAGGTGGGTTTACTGTATGCTAAATAATACATATTAATATTTTGATGTAATATTTTCACACACACACAGAATGGGTTCAATGATCAAAATTAAATTAAATTTGCAGAACTGCTAAAGTACCATCTGTTTTTATGAACTAATGCTTGCTCAGTGCTACACAAAACTATCTCACACAAAACTCGCAGAAAATCTTATGAGCAAAAGCAACTTTGTTGAAAGCTGGCTGTCAACCCTGCCCTTCATCCTAACCTTAACTCGTACAAATATGCAATCATGACACAATGCTGAGACCCATAAAGGGCTAATCTCAGACTCCATTCTGCCTTTCATTGTCATTGCAAAATAAATGCAGTCTTAAGTGATGACTAGTTTATCGGCGTAGAACAGACAGATTTAAAAGTAAGTTATCTACAGCAAACAGTCCGGACTCATGGAGTTACACTGCATCCTGTCAGATAATGGTATAATTAAGCCCTAGCCCTTCTCTTCATATGGTGAAATTATTGTCTCATTTATTACACTGTCTTGTTAGGCAAATCAATAATACAAAGTACTGTATGTGTCTCAGTCAAATGGTACCAGATAATAGAGTGCAGATAATTGTGCACCATCAAATCTTTATTTGATTACTGAATCAGTCACATAAAAAAAACATCTGTCAGTTGCTTTTTGTAATTCTGTGCTTTGAGAGAAAATGTGCAATTTTAATTTCCGCATCAGTTTCTAGTAGCTACTTTTGATATATTAGTTAGTTATGTAAACATGTACTTTTATATGGCCTTTGATTAACAATGCTGATATTAATATTTAGAAAGCAATGGGGACAATGACTAATACTGGCTAATACTTACATTACAACTATTTCTGGCCTTTCTCTGAATGATATTTTCACATACAGTACCGCAATCACAAGCTATAGTTGGCTTTTTATTATTATTATTGCACTGGACTTAAATTTTTTTATTCCATTGAAAGATTTCAACATGTTACTTGTCTAAGTTAAATTGCTGAGTTGAGTTACTAAAAGTCTGAGTTGAATTAGTATAATAATATTTTATTGGATCTCTTATTAAATGTAGGTGTAATATAATATCTTATTAAATTACTGTTTACATGACTACAGATTACATGATTACAGTTCTCATTCACCATGGAATTGGTTCAGTAAGCTTATGCAATGTCATAACATTTATTTCCATCCAAATTTGCATTAATTTTTTGGGCCGAGATTTTGAATCTTGAGTCGTTTCCAGTACATCCCAGATAGCCAATTAATGTTTAAAAATGATAAGTCATGTTCTCAGAGCCACACTTTCATTTAATGTGTGCCTGTCTTGGCATTGTCATCCTGAAATATGCCTGTCCAATCAGGGAAGAAAAGAATGCATTTATGAGATAACCTGGTCATTCAGTACTTTCAGGTACTTTTCAGTAACTTCATTTTATTGCCACTTAAGGCTGCTGAGGCTAGAACTGACCAGCTGAAGCAAACCCGGCTCATAAAATTGCCTACAAAGGCTTTTACAGTTGGTACTATGTATGACGGATCCATCGCTTCATGCGGTTCCATTATTACCCCGACACACCCAATGCTCTGCAATAGGGGCAATCTGGACCCATCAGACCACATGACCTTTTTCCATTGGTCCAAAGTCCAATGCTTATGCAACCTAGCAAAATTGAAGCTTTTATTGTTTTTACTGGACAGTCTCACTAAGAAGTGTTTTTTATTTTATTTTATTTTTTATCCACTCTGCTTTTAAGTCACAATCACAAGGGTTTTCCATAACAATGTGTGCCAAATCTAAATATGACAATTAAAGTAAATAGGAACATTCATAGTGTGAAGCTCTATTAGCTATTATAAGCTAGTCATCCAGTAGTCATTCCATGTAAGCTTTATTTCATCATTTTTAATGGCAAATAACTACTAAATATTAGAATCAGTTTGCATAACAACTTAGAGTTAATTACTCTTGTAATCTCATTTCAAGTTTATCTCAGTTGGAATTATCCAGTTACCCGTAGATGACATACTATAGTAATTAAATGCTCTATCTACATCAATACCTAACCTACAGTACTCAGTGTTTTCCCACACAGAGATTATATTGACAGTCGATCACAGGAAATTTGCCCACCCTTTTTAAAATTTGCCATCCTCAAGTATCAACGGACAGCCCCCTCTCGGGCAACCGCTCCTATACCTGTTTATTTTGCTACCTCGAGAGTGATGTACTGAGAGGCAGTAAATGCAGCAGATGCCAGATGCCGTAAAAAGAATAACAAGGGTACACTGACGGCCCACATAGTCTGCAGAGAAACGCAGTTTCACACAGTGAACGGCGGAAACCCAGGAAGACTAAACCACCGTCAACACAGCATTGGCCAAAGACCTATAATTTTTTTTTTAAACAAACATACATATATTAAACAGTGTGTGTTGACGGAGGAGGCTTCAGACATCAAACTGTACATTTAAGTTTTTTTTTAGATATGTCATGTATAACCAAAGTTATTATTACTTTTAAAGCGTGTAAATTTTACAGCTACCGGAATATGGGAATGACATTGCAAACATGTAGAACCCACAAAATGCACATATTATATATTACTATCATGATATAAAATATATGTGTGCTGACAGAGTAGTATTTTATCACTTGTGTCACTTCAGTTTTGCACAGTAATGTATGCATTATTCTTTTTTTTTCACAGAAAGAATTTTAAACAACCATAAAAGCAAATCTGTACTATCTGTAAAACCAAATCTGTACTATTTCTTGCCTATGTGGCCCATGTTGTTTTATTTCTTTTGCTCAGTCATGTTTATGTAGCAGTCACTCTTGAGAACTGTGACAAAACATGTCCAGCAAGTAATATTGTGTTTTATTGTAAAATTCAGAAATAATTCATATTTTGATTATGATCAATTTCATAAGCTGAATCAACTCAGCTTGGGGGTGTAGTGGTTAGCACTGTCGCCTTGCACCTCTAGGGTCCAGGTTCGATTCCCAGTCAGGATTGATTCCCGTCTCTGTGTGCGGGGAGTTTGCTTGTTCTCCCCGTGCTTGGTGTGTTTCCTCCAGGTACTCTGGTTTCCTCCTACAGTCCAAACACATGTACTGTAGATTAGGCTAACTGGCGTTCCCAAATTGCTCATAGTGTGTGAATGAGGTTGTGAGTGGGTGTATGTGTGTGTGCCCTGCGATGGATTGGCACCCTGTCCAGGGTGTATCCTGCCTCGTGCCCTAAGGCTCCTGGGATAGGCTCCAGGTCCCCGCGACCCTGAATACAGGATAAAGCGGTGTAGAAGATGAGTGAGTGAAAATCAGCTCCTTACTAGACCTGAAAAAGCAGTTGTCCAAAACAAGGGTTCACATTTTTAAAAAACCTGATTAAAATGTATGGAAAAAAAAACATTTATAGCATGCTAACTAAAATAAGTACATGTTAATTAATTGATGGCTGTTCAAAATTAATTCATAAATGTTTTTACCTCTAATTAGCTAAATGTGTGTCCTGAGATTCTGTCAACAACGTCAGACACTTCTAAAAAATAAATAATAAAAAATAAAATAAAGGTAATCTTATGGTCGACCACAAGACCCCTTCAGACTCCCTGTTTGCTCTATAACCTGTTCAACTGCTCAGGTTATTATAAGACCATTTTGACCATTTGTTTTATATTTTAAAGATTTGACATTGATACTGCTGTGGTCACATCCATAACATATCAACACCGGTGCTTTAAATTATATTAAATTTGGGGTCATTTTTAGCAAAAATAATACATTTCAAGCACATTAAATATGCATCTAGCAAATTATAGAAAAAACAAACTGGCTTCCACGTACATTTCTGTTAATTTCCTGTTAATATTAATTTACTGTTTTGTTTAAAGCATGATTCATTGCTTTAAAAGGGCACACACATACACACTTATTCACACTATATGCAATTGGGGAATGCCAATTAGCCTAATCTGCATGTCTTTGGACTGTGGGAGGAAAGTGAAGTACCCAGAAGAAAGTCACCGAGCACAGGGGGAACACTCTGGAGGTGCAAGGCGTCAGTGCTAACCACTAAGCCGCCATGCTGCCTAAATCACAATTCAGTAGTTGTAAAAATATGAAAGATGGTTTCAAAAACAGTTTGATGCTAAAACTTGTTTACATAAAAAAGTTTTTCAAGATGTGAAAATTTAATCCAAAGTATTAAACGTTTACAATAAAATGTAATAACTTTGCATCTGTAAAACCTCTGATATCTTTCAAAGATCTCTTCCCATAGAACTTACTAGAGGTAACACACGGCTCAACCCACGTACATGAGGTTTACCAGCGGCCCCAGCCACGTGTGGATCCTAATGCTGCATACTACCATAATCTGAAAAATTAATGTTTGGTCAACTCGCTGCCGCTCCTCATGCTGCTCCAATGTTTCAGGCAGCCTTTACTTCTGCCTGTCATTTGTGCTGTCACTGTAGACTCTCTGCAGTCTGATCCGGGATTTCAGTAGCCCTGAGCTCAGCCTGATTTAACCGTTTTCTACCCATTTTCTCCCCAAATGCTACCTACCGTTACATTCAGTGAAGAATGCTTGTGACACGATAACAGTATGACATAAAAGTTAACGACGACAATGCCCACCGTTACAGTCGAGGAGGTACGCGTGTGACACACACCTCTTATGACACAAAAGCTGATAATAGCATGTGACATGCCCACAGAATGACATAAAATCTGATAATTGCATGTGTCTACATGTGCAAACGCCACCACCCATGCACCCTAATTTCTGTTTTGATATACAGTACAGTAGATGTCAACACCATCAGATGTTTTTCAATCACCAATTTTTGTTGTTTATGTATTCATTTATTTAGTACATTGTTTCCATAATATTGTTCCCAAAATCCTGTAATACACTGAAAAGATTGTTTGTTGGCCTTCACATGCATAAAGACCAATATAGACTGCGAGTCAGTTTTCTCGTCCAATATTTTTGTCTGACCTCACAAATTCTGGAAGAATGGTCAAAAATTCCCATAAACACACTCCTAAACCATGTGGAAAGCCTTTCATGGAGATTTGAAGCTGTTATAGCTGCAAAGAGTGGGCCAACATTATATTAAACCCTATGGATTAAAAATAGGATGTTACTCAATTTTTATATGCATTTGAACAGACAAGCGAATACCTTTGGGGATATAGTGCTTATTAAGTTTTGTTGTGTTAATTTTTTTTGTCCTTGTTCTCAAGAACAACTGAAGTTGATAGGTTAAAATAAAATAAAATTCAGTTCATCCTACTGCCATACTGCCCATACTGTGCTAAAAAAGGGATATGTCACAATCCAGACCCCTATATGCAGTTATTAAAACATAGTAATGCAAAGAATGGCTATACAGTAAAATACTCTGGTTTTAGAGACTATGTACTCTGACAAACAGTGCCATCTTTGTATACCAAAGAGTGTTCAGGTATTTGTGGGGTTTTTTTTTTACTTCATGCATTTTGGTAGATGGAGGAAAGGGTTAGTAGGTTGAATCTCGGAAATGTAGCTGCCTATCTCCTGGCTACCAACACAAGTATATTTCAAACACTGGTATTAAAGTAAATAAATGCTTTTGTCATAGAGTAAACATTTATTAAAGAAATCTTTCATCATACTGTAGATCTCTTCGTCATCTCCTGAGTTGAGTATCAGTCAGGACAGTTGACAAAAAGAATCCATATCGTCTTAACTCAACTGATCACAGTCTGCTCTTATATCAATAACAAAATAATCATTTATTACTGTAGTGAACTCGATTTCTCGATAACGATTTATGAGAAATATTTTTCATTAAATATTTTTCAAAATTTAGCAGTCTCAACAACAGCATGTGTGTATCACAAATAATTGGACAGCGGACAGCTTGTATCTATTTGTTCAGTCTGCTGTTATGATTCATACCTTTTTCTCGAAGGTTCATGGACATTGAAACTTTTGGTAAACGGGAATGTTTTGACGCTGTCACCCTCTCTTTCTCACACAGTCACTCATGTCGCAGGCTGCCTGTTTTACCTTCTGGCTGTACTTTTTAGTTATGCTGTCATAGCTTGCCAGAGTCTAATGCTTCTATTTTGATCACAATATGAACCTTTTTAATCAACTGTATAATCAGAGCATACCACATATTAAGCTGACACTCAAAGGAATATACTCAAAGGAGCATTAATCATATGAAGGATATGAAGTCTTTCCTTGTGAATGATGACACTCAAACAACCTTATACTATATCATCTAGATAATTAATCATTTGACCACTAATTGTAATTTTCCAGCTTAACTAAGCAAAATACTGTATGTGAAATGAAGGTCATATAAAATCCTTGTAAGAGTCATAAAATGGGAAAATGGATGATTAACAATAAGCATGTGACATATCCTATGCTTTAAAAAATGTCATTTGCAATTTAAATGGCCTGAGGACCCATTCTTGGTCAGATGGCCAAGCCAAAGCTTTAATTTCTGAGTGTGTGTCTGTGGCTGTCCAATCGGGGTCCAAATTTCAAATTTCCATCTGACAAAGTGAATCACGTCCAGGCTTAGACATGTTCATTAAGGAGCGATGGCCAGCCTCCCGGCGCCTCGACAATCCATTTGTGATTGACGTAAAGGTCATGAGATTGGACACAGCAAATGGGCATCTGGCTGAAATTAGGCTTGCAAAGGCCAGTGCATCACAGCAATGAGATCTCCCAGAGAATACCAGCCATATCAAGCCAGTGTGATTAGCACAAAAACAAACAAATAGCTCCCTGATTAGAGACCGCACTCGTCCATATAACCACGTTTTATTTAACATACAGGATGTTGGGAAAAGATTGTAATGTATCAATAAAAGAGTGCAAAAAAAAGAATGAAAAGTACAGCAGGAATAAGGATCAGAGAATAAATATTGCAAATGAAAAGATTTTTTTGTTGTTGTTCTCAGAAGTGGGCAGTCTGACAACTCACACATGGTCAGAAGAACTGTTGTGTCTCTCGAGTGTAAACTTGCAAAGCCTGTTATGCCACTGAATCAAAAGAACGATACAAGTAGGAGTGTGCTGACTTGTCACATTATGCCAGTGGGCTTACAATTTACACAATCTGCATCACCAGGGCAAATAATGTATACCTATAGATTAAATTCCTGTCTGCGTGGTGCTGTGTGCCATTAAAATAAATGGATTATGCTTGTATCATAATGTATCTGCATTCAGAGTCATGTGTCTTCTTTAAACCACTTTCAGAAATAAGCACACCACCATTCCTTAGACTTGGATTCCAAGAACTTTTAAATCCTTGCAAATATGAAAAATATAAGCCAAGTAAAAATATCCTCCAAGAATTTAAACTATATATCATAATAACAGAAACTGACACATGCATGCACAGTCATACTGTAGAGCATGACATAGCAATCAAAGAAGAGCACTAGTGTGTTAGTGCCTGTACTAGATTATTTATTTTGGGCATTTTGTTAATTATTAATTATTCATTTTATGCTTTCACTTTATACTTAATATACATATATTTATCTCTGTAGTAGAACCAATTTTGTACAACAGCATATATTTTAGTCATGTGTTCCTGACTTTTATTTATGCTTTTAAAGAAAATGCAGTAAAGAAAAATCACTCTCATTTTTTATAGGAAGTAGCGTCGTCTTCTGCTATACATGCTATAAAAAATTATGAATGCACAGTAAAGATTTGGTAGTGGAAATGTAACAGTTTGTATTAGAAATGGGGGACGAAATTGATCCAGTTACGTATTGTGATTCTTTTGTGTGGCAATACATGTGTCGCTATACTGACGCTATACTTAAATTATTTATATGTTTGCATTTGAGATTATAAAATGTTGCAGTTCCTCCATAATCCTACAGTTGGTGCTCTCTAAACTATTCACACATTGGCAGGCAGCACAGCATCCCATTCAGTAGAAACAAATTTTGTTTAGAAATGAAAAATCTGAAAAAAATATTATATTGAATCAGGATATTTATAAAATTGTGATACAGAATCTCAATACAAATCAAATTGGCACATAGGTATTATGATAATATTGTACTGGGTGGTCCATAGTGATTTCTATCCCTAGTTTGTACACTGGTCATGAAATGAGGCAAAAGTGAGGTACAGATCAGATAAATCACGTATATCACGACCTGACAGCAAATAAAGCGTCACCGGACTACCCGTGCTCTCTATGAAACAGCCTTGATATTTTACTTTTTTAACTCTCATCATTATCATAAAAACCACCAAATCCCAATGAACTCCTACTGTACCTAATCTGACAACACAGATCAGACCAGTGAGTGAGCCTGATTGAACATTTCTTTACAATTCTCAGTAGAACACATAGAATCAGTGTCACTTATTTTGTGTTAAAAAAATGCTAAAAAACAATCTTTTAGCATTTTAACCCTTTCAGAAAAATAAGTGTTGTTTTGATTATTATCACTGTTTGTTGTTTTCATACATCCATGCTAACGCACAATTACATGATCACCCTATCATTCATGAGATTTATATAAAGCATTTTAAGTTATTCACATCTGAGCAGTCGTTCCGCTACCACACTCGTAAATTCAACTACATCTATGCATATGCATGTGCAGTCCATCTCCTCAATGTCAAACATGATGAACGATTCTCAAGTCTCTCGTTACTAATGCTGAGGCAAGTATTTAAAATGTTGGAGTACTGATTTAAGATCTAATCCCAATCGTTTAATCTGCTGCAAAGCCAAAAGAATTCTCGTGCATGCACATTTAAGAGCTAGTCTATACTGTTTTTCCTCTTTTGTGCACAATCTAGTAACACTGGAAACAATCCAGAACCAATCAGCCCACCAGTCTCCTGTTATTTAGGAGCCACTACTTTGGTCTCTCTCTCTCTCTCTCTCTCTCTCTCTGTCTCTCTCTCCCAGCCTCCCTCTTAACACCAATATCCTTTCAGATTGTTCTAACCTGGATCAGCATAAAGAGGCATGTGAGATTAGCCTGAAAACAAATTCTCTTGCCTCCAACAACATTATCACTTTCACATTTTATTCATAGAAGCATAATATTACTAGTTACATACAGTATGAATTTGTCCCCAGGTACACAGTCTTAATTACATCTGTTTTATTAGAGAGCTTTAATTATTAGAGCAATGCCCCACAGTACAGCACACCTCCGCGCAGCAAATTACTAGTGGAAATTGTGACAAATGTTCAGTCGATAGTTGTTGCTCATTCCACTGCCATGCGAGCTATAACATAGCTAAGTAACCATGACAAATTTACCTACCCTTCTCCCCCCCCCCGGGTACCATGAAAGCCATAACATACGAATAGCTCTACAGTAAATAGTACATACCATTGACTGATTAAATGGAACCATTACAGAGTCATCCTGATTTATCCTGAGACATTTTTCTCCTGGCACAAAAAAAAGAAAGAAAATTATAGAAGGCTATATATAATAGTGTTAGCAAAAAAAGTTAAATCTTTTGTAAAGCTGCTTTTCTGATAGGTTTACCTTGACCTTTGCTGTGAATAAATTAAATTCCTTCCAGTTTGAACAAATTCCAAATAGCTTTCCATTCAATTTCCTTCCACGCAGCTTGGAATAAAATAGAGAAATGCATGTGAGATGCTGCCACAGTTCCCTGTGTTATATTTTAACGCAAATCTTCACAAAAAATTAAAACAATGACAAACTAGCCTCTAAGCATTAGGTTTCTCATCTGTATGTTCACGAAAGTATCGGCACACTTTTGCTTGGGGGCATGCGCTTCCAGTCACAAAATCACTATCTCATCAAGTTTTTTGTCCACTTGAGAGCAATAATTCTTGTTCACCTCAAATGAAAGGCAATAGCATACCCTACTTTCATGCTAAGAATTATGTGATTGGAAAAGTAACACATGTTGTTGGTCTGGATACAGTCCGTACAAGGTCCAAAACTGTTGCTAAGCCATGATAAATCTGAGCATGACTGAAAAAATCATCAAAATAATTTTCACTTATTCTAACAAAGTTAAATGACTGGCTTCAAATGAATTACTTCGACTGAATATTTAGGTTTAATCTAGGCTTACAGCACAGTATATGCCTGTTTCCAAGAGGTTAGAGGCTAACGTACCAAACTCAAACCTACATAGTATCTCCATCTAAGCTAAAGAGGCAGAGAAGGAGAGGGAGTCATTGGGAAACGGTGCTGATCAAAGCTGGTCAGAGAGGGCGGAATGTGTCAGCTGCCCTTGTGATGTCAACAGCTGGCTGTACCAGCTCTCTGAGTACACGCACCCAACCAAGATTTAGATTCTATAAGCCTCTCCCAAGCTGTCGGCAGCCTCCCTAATCAAATATGAATTGTCCTGTAATGCTTCGCCTCTATAGAAAGATCGAAGTGAGTGAACAGCAATAATTCTACCCAATGAACTCTTTTATGGAAGAAATGACAAGAACTGTGATGGCTTGCCGACAGCAGGGTGCACACTCTGATCAAGACTATGACCGATGCAGCTTTGCTCCTGTGTCTGGCTAAACTGGATTTTGATAATATTAGAGAATCTCTAAAGTGTACAAGAGCATTTGAAGGATATGCCTACCCCTTTTAAAAGACTACAGCTTTTACATAAATATTATTAATATAATTCATATTATTATTATTAGTAGTAGTAGTAGTGATATCATTATTATTATTATTGGTCAGACAACAATCATTATTAAGTCTTTTCTAGAAGTTAAATTGGCGTTCTTTTATTGCACTGCATTAAACGGCTATAAGGTAATTTTTGTGCAATTTTTAATAGTGTCAAAAAAAATAAAATTTTATAT
>JAQMYG010000036.1:21605318-21617555 GCA_030014215.1 Clariallabes teugelsi | reverse complement strand
TATATATATAAATTTTTTTTTTTTTTGGACATTCCAACATGCTGAAGCTGAAGGCCAATTCACACCAAAAGTTTTAACACTTTTTTCATCCCCGTCTCATACAGCATGCATCTCACTGAGCAGATACATGTGTTTCCATTAGAACCACAGTTACTTATTTACTACATGCTGTAAAACATGTTTGTTTGAGGTATTAATTCCTTGCTAGTCCACTATACATTGTTCATCTAAGGTTTCCTAACAGCAGTGTCAGCCTGGTGAGAATTACACTGGGGTGAACCCAAACACGCCACATGTTACCATTAGCACCGATACCCAAACACACCAGGTCTACTAGCTGGGGCAAAGGTCACACCATGCCCCTTTAATCCCCACTTCCACTGAAAGTGATTTCTCAAGGCTTCAGAGTATCTCCTCACTACTAGAACCTGAAACCATGCATTATTTAATAGCACTTAATGCTGTAACTCCATTTCTGTTGGAAAGAGAGTACACCATGCTCGGGTGCTTTGGAGTTAGTATGTGTGCCTGATGAAGAAAAAGATTTTTTTTTTTCTTTTTAATTCTAGTCTTGGACAACAAAGTTAGCAGTTAAATAACTTTAAAATGTGAAGCTTTACAACAATCACAGCAAGACTGTTTGTAAGCCAGGTATTTTACTGTCAAAGCTCCACTGATTGCGGTGTGAGAAAATAAAGTTCTTTGTGCCTGCCAAGGAGCATGCTCTGTGAAGTATGGACGTCTGGCAAAACGGACGACTGGTGTGCGCCTGCATTTACAAAAAAAATGTAAAAAGAAAATCAAACACAAAACTGTCGATTATCACTTCCCACCTGCAAAGAGTACAAAAGTGAGATAGCATACTGTACAATGGCACAGATTTTCTGTCTGTTCACTCTAACAAATGCCAATGTCGTCCGCCAAGCTAAATTGCCATGGTAACACACTACTTGATGACTGCCAATAGAAAAAGAGAAAGAACACACACAAGGCATCTGAAACACTCAAACTGCAAAGAAAAAAACTAATTCATATACTTCTTATAAAAATAAGTTTTTCATAAAAGCATAAAACAGCTAAATCAACTCATAGTATTCAATGTGTTTCAGTTATGTGCTTTTTCATGAGAATTTTTTAATCATTTAAATAAATATTTCTTCTTCACAGTTCTCGTTAAAATACCAGCTGAGACATACATCTGAAAAATGTTCATTCTGGGAACAAAGTTATTCAGTTATTTAAGGCAATGGGTTCAGGAAATCTGCTCAATAAGTAAATGAAGACCTTCCAAATGACTTGGTTCTTACCTTTTTCTCAGTTATTTCACAATCTTGTGTAATTGTGGGAAATTAACTATGCGAAAAGACAGCAGAGCAGAAGACAGAGCACTTAATATTTTTTTTTCACCTCTATGCTCACTGTCATTTTAAATGTGAACAACTAATTAAACTAAATTAAGATGTGGCATGAAAGAATGCATGTTTGGCTCCTTGAAAGCTGCAGAGGTTAAAGGTTAACGTATTAATAATAGAAGTAAGTAAATTTGCCCCCTCTCACATATATCACTACAAAAAAATTGGTCTGCAGAGTCACTTTACCTGCAGGCATGGTGGTAACTGCCATTATCATAAAGCAGGCTTTACTCGTAATTAGCATTTTAACTGAATGATTGTTTGATTAGTGATTGTTCAAGCAGCTGTAATAAATTAAAATAAAAGCAAAGCCCTGTTACTGAGGCTAAATTGAAACTGTTTTGACAACCAATCTAAAAAAACACTGTGTCTACATGGCCTATTTTGAGTTTTCACTAAATTTGCCATTGCTGTTTATAGCATTAAAATGCTCTGTAGGAATTGATACACAATAATATAATCTATAGCAGCAAACATATTTTAACAAAAAGATAGATTGCACATCCATTTCAGAAAAACATATCACTTTCAATGATAATATATTTGGATTTATAGATGTTATTTTGAAATAATGCCTTTAAAACAGTATAACAAACTGTTAATCTTTAGATATGCAATTAAAGGGAGCATGAGCATTTTGTCATGTTCCCAAAAGCCAAAAAAAAAAAAAAAGAAGGATTGTATGGCTGCCTGAGCAAAAGCGGGCACACTTTCGCATGCACACACCCACGGAATGCTGGGCAGAAGATGAAGGGTGAGCTCCTTTGGCACGCACTGGCTCTCAGAGCAGGTGTGAGATACACAGTGGCTAATTTAAGCTAAAGTTCTGCACCGGAGGCTCCTGAAGCAGGTGCAAAGCTGCAAAAGGGAGCCCTGAACTCCAGCCACTGAGTCAGCATCAATTACAAACGACCCTAATGATTTTATTACAATTATTATTGAGCCAAACCCCCCAACTCACTCACGCCCCATTCATAAACCATACTATTTTAATTTTTTCTTCCGCCTTCAAAACCCTCACTTTGGTTTGCTATTAGACTCAGTAAACGGTAATCAATGTCCCAGGCTTGATGTTTTACCCAAACAGTTTATCAAAGCTGTGGCTCAGACTGTAGGTGCCCTCGTGGATGTAGCTGTCAGACATAAATCACAACCAATCTATACCGCATTTGTTTATATGTCTGTAATTTACAGTCATGCCAGCCGTGTCCTGGCTGTATTTACAGAGAAAATATGTGAAGGACAGATGGGGTGGGGAGAATATATCCTCATCCTCAGCTTCATATCACATCAAGCTGCCTTCTCCATCACACATGAGAGCAGGGAAGAAAATCTAAGGAGTTAATGTCTATTTTTCCAGCATCTCTCAATTTTTGAGGCTAAATAAAATAACAATTTTAACAATATTTTGATCCAGTCTGGTCACATTTTGCTTTCCTACTGTAACTGGACAATCTAGTTGACTGGATAAGTATGAACAATAGGCAATTAAAAGTGAATACTTTTTTTTTTTTTTTTTTTGCAGAAGACCCTTTAACCTCGAACTACCCCTGGTGACTTAAAATTAGACAAAACACCAGATTTGCAAAGAAATATAAAAAAATCTTTAAAAGACACCTGAGCTCACAGGCTAAGAAAAGCCATATAACAGGCACATTCCCTTTTTTTTTGCATGGGGAAAAAGGAATACTGTAGATGGACGGCGTGCTGAAGAAACATCTTATCTCCAACAACAGTAACAAAAACACTTTTGTTTGCACAAAGAAAATAAGTGTGTGGTTGAATTTAAATGCATGGGATTTTTTTTTTTTATATCTTGTCAAAGATGAATGTGAGTTTCCAAATTATGTGAAGCATAAAAATGGGTAAAATCTGATTTACGAGGTTTCTGCCGCACCCGCCAATGAGCCACTTTACATAAAACTGCCTGCTTCACCCTCACCACCTACACAGCTATGCTGAATTAACACCTACGATGGTCGTTTATGTCCACTGAGACTCAAATAGATACTAAGCATGTTTTATTTGCGCATATCCCTTCCTTTTGACATATCATAACCGATCACATCAAACATTCTCTTGTTCTATAAGCTTTAATTGGCCTACTGGCCACTGACTCTTCAACACATCGTGTACAGTATAATGCACAGCTGTGCAAAAAGTTCACACACTGTTTCTAGGATAGGGTTGCTGTGATTCAGTCCATCACTTTGAATACTTTTTGCATAATTGCGGTCGGGGAAAAAAGGCAAACTTCTAAGAGAAATTTACCAGAACCAAGCCAATAAGCCTGTGAATTGAGTACGTGAATGGCTGTTTAATATCCTAATTATAAAGAAGAAGCACTTAGAAACCAAGGAAAATCATTTTAACAACAGGTATAAAATCTATGCAGAATATTAATAAATATCAGAGACAACATGGAAAGCCTTAGACTTTTCAGGTTTTCTTAGGGATTTATTTATTTTTTTGCTTGTTTTTGTTTGTTTGTTTACAGTGGTGCATTCATCATTTACATCTCAATAGCCTAATCAGATCTATGTACAAACTTTAGCCTCATAACAAAATACAGTGTATCAAAAGTATAGTGTATAGTGATACAAAAGTTGACAACATAATTCTGCATGTCATGTGTGTTAAAGCTCAGTGAGGCTGCAGCTCCAATCAGCAAAGGCTGTGAAGCTACTCACCGTAAAACACTATCTCACACACAACTTGATGATCAGACTCAAAATGCATTTTATCGACCAGCAAAAAGCTTCATTTCGGACTTTGCAGTGATTGTGTATTTCATCCTGCACGGCGTGTGATGCTGTCTGAATCGACAGGAATTGTAATGTGCACATCGGCACCGGCTTCATCTCAGAGCGCCGTGCAAAATAAATAAAGCAGAAGGTTTTGTGCTAAACAGCTCCAACCCTAAAAGAACAGGTACACTCTTTATATAATACTCCAGAGACGCGAATTAATTACTCTTTAAATCATTTATTCATTCAGAGCTGCGTGTTTGAAGGTGCGGTGTGTTTAGGGGAACGCGCGTCTCAAATTAAACGCATTACTGAGCGGAATGAACACCACTGGCACGACTATATATTAAATCTGTTGTTTATAAACTCGTCACAGATGTGAAACAAGGAAAGTTCAGAAAGCGCAGAGATTGTTCAAATGATTTCATTAACTTTTGGGGGGTAATTCAACTCGTGTCCCCCGCCCCCCCAAAAAAAAAAAAAAAAAACAGAACAACATTCAAGCGCATCAGACCTCTCGTTTTAAAAAAAATCACAAGTTCTGAAACAAATCAGAGAGATTTTAATTGTTTCATCTCTTTCGAAGGAATTTTCCACATGCAAGTGACAAATATTGAGATGGATATTTGTATATCAAATACGCGTAACGGCACACATGCACTATTTATAATATATATATATTTTTCAAAGCCTTTGTTTTGTATCTATGTTTAAGGTGCTATAGACATATGAGATGAGAAATATACCCAGGATGACAAGTGTAAATAAGGACGGGGACGCTTACCCACTGTGGAGAAGCCGAGCAGGAGCGGCGCGTGAGCGTTTTGGAGCGAGTTCCTCGCAGTTTACAGCTGCTCCTCGAATAAGGCGCGAGTCGGAGCGTGTGCGCGCGGCGCGCTCGTGCACCCGCCCAGCGATCAGAGTGCGCGCGAGCCGTGGAGCCTCTGGTGGCCGCGCAGAGAAACTAGAGAGAGAGAGAGAGAGATGACATGTGTGGAGTGATGATGGAGCGACGAAAGGTGGGTTACTTAAAATACCGCCTCCAAAAGCCTCCGGTTTCGGGAAGTTTCTTTTGAGTGTTAGACTGGCAGCAGGTTTTTAAATCAGCGAGTCGGTGTGCGCGCGCGTGTCAAGGAAGAAGGTCGTGGTGGGGAAGGAGGATTTTTTGAAACATTATTACATCTCATATAATATACAATATAACATCTTGTAACAGAACACTGGTAGTAATACTACTACTAATAATAATCATCATCATCATCATCATCACCATGGAAGGGGTGTTATTATTGTTATTGTTGTTGTTGATAAAGTATATTATTCAGTAACCAGCTATTATGAATTACTTGCATTACTACAGCAAAATTCGAGTCAAACTAGAACTTTAAAATTGTACTAGAACGTAAAATTGACTTACATTTACAGAACTTCAAGCACAGTACGATTTTGAGACTCTTAGTCACAGTAGAACATTTGACCAGTGCAAACATTTTAAAGAAAGCCATACATACTGTATATGCATGTTGATCCCAGCCAGAGTGACTCGAAGCTCACTGCACTGTTTCCGTTTCCTTGAAAATCGATGGATAACTTGTCGCCAACATGTGGAAGAGACACATTTGTCTGTAGAAACTGTACACACAATCGTTCACAAACACCTGGAACTGGAACTTGGCTGAGAGTTATGGGCACATCCCCTGTACAGTCCTGACCTCAAAAGTCCTGGTTTGACCTGAACGCCCCTTGTAGTATACTGCAAGCAATGCAAGCAAGTCCTACCATTGATGAGTTTCTTTTTTGATGTCCCTGACTAAATTCTGCTTCTACTGTATATACACGTACAATGTCGAATAAACTTTTTTTTTTTTAAATTTAAGTTCACACAGACACAGTTTCCATATATACAGTATGTATATTTTTGCTTGTAAATTTGGCTGCTCAAAATCACAATGTCAAAGTCACAACATGTGGTAAGCCTAAATGTAGGAAAATAATAGATGGTGCATTAGCTGCTATTTCTAGCTACTGTGTTATGCCAGTGCATATGGGAAGAGTGAAATTTGTTTGCAAGACAGTGCAAGTGTATGGAGCACTGAGCGCATGGGTCTAACCTAATAAAATTGGCTGTAACCTGCTTTATGTTAAACCAGTTTTCAAATTACTCTGTAACAGGCACAAACATTTCTGCATATTATATGTGATGTAAATTTAATTAGCACTACACTGCCAGTTCAGCATGTGGAGTGTTAGCTATAAATAAACTGGCCCAAAAGAAAAAAGGATCAGAAAAAAACAGCAAGCATGTTTACCTCTATTGATACATTTAAATTCGTTTATATCTTATGAAACCATAAAGAAACCAAAAAATAAATGATAGCAATGAGCTCCCCAAAAAAGTAATGGGCATGACAGGAATATCAGCAAAAAAAAGATTAAATAAAAATGAAATACCTGTAAATCAACCCTTAACTTCAATTGCTTTTTGCTTTTGACACCACAGAACCTAAAGCAAAAACATACATTATCTATCTATCTATCTATCTATCTATCTATCTATCTATCTATCTATCTATCTCACTCACACACACACACACACACACACACACACACACACACACACGCACACAACCACAGAAGGAACATGCAAAACTCCAACAAGACAGTAATCCAAGCTTAGAATAAAGCCAGCCACCCAGGAGCTATAATAATTAAATAAACCAATCAGTGGAGCAGAATGCACTGGTCAAAGCCCAGTCAGAGATTCAGAGAAGGGCAGTCATGCCAGCAAAAGTCATGCAGTGCTATGATCATTCAGCAAGGAAGAGTTCTATCCTGTGTAAAGCAACAAAATGAGTTATCAATGGTTAATATCGCTAAAATGGAAAGCCAGATCATTGTCCATTTTGTAGTACATCATCCACATAACAGTAGTGCACTATAGCGGGTTGAGTTTTCCAGCATGCACTCTAATACCTTGTTCAGACTGAAGGCAAATCTGATTTGTTTCATCTTTGGGACTGACTGTCCACACTGTTATTTGAAAGTGATCAGTACAGATTTGGCTCTGTTCAGACTGGCAGCCCAAATCCGTCACATCATCAACCTACTGTATCTGCATCGGTTGCTGTGGTAACGATGCAGGAGGTGGGAGTAAACTGTAGCACGTGTCCTGTGTGACGTCAAATCCTGGTGACTTATGACAACCGACAAATACAGTAACAACATGGTAATTCAGAATGGAGAACCATATCCCCCCAAAAGTGCTATCAGACATTTCACTTTGTCCTCTTGGACAAAGTGAAATGTCTGATAGCACTTTTGCTGTTGTTCTTCATTTACATTTGTTTCATTGTCTTCCTGCTCATTTTTCAATCATGGATTCAATGTGTTTTTTTACTGTTCAGACTAAATCAAAGCAATCAGATTCCAAACTGATTTCAATCTGGATATACCAAAAATCAGCTTTAGGTTGGCAGTCTAAGCAACGCCTAAAAGTGGATTAGTCCTTAAAGTTGGCTTTAGATTGGTACATTCTCTGCAAATTCAAGATAATGGCTTCTATTTCTTAAGAAATAAACAAACAAAAGAGACAAAATATATAGTTTTATTACCTTAGAGTTCCCTGAAGTGTTAAGGGAGCGTCTAAAAAGTACATAACCTGGGCAACTGTGTAAATTTAATGCATGAAAATTTAATGCATGAAAATAGACTATAGTATGAAAATAATGTATTGCAGTGTTAGGATCCTAAATAGATACAGTATTAATCATAGCATATATTTTATTTTATTTTATTCATGGTAATAATGGTGTACATTTTTATATGTGTGAGTACACAAATGAACTTATTTTGCCACATAAAACCCATTGTTTGTTTTAGCAACTACAGGAAGATGACTTTTACTTTTGCAAGCAAAATAAGTAAGGAATAAGTAAAATTCCTGGGTGCCTGCAAGCAAAGGTGTCATGCTGTTGGAATGACACTCCAACACTTTTTATCTTCAACTGAAGGGAAAGAATTTTTACATAATCTGGGTGAAATTTATCTATATTTTTGGAATGGTCTAAGTTGTCATATTAAAATTTAAGATGTATTTATTTATTCACAGTGGCAATCCATGCAAAATGCGACATGCAAGAAAACAGTCCACCTTAAACATTTCCAGTTGCCTTTCAGCACCACAGTGTTCCTTTTTGGAAAATAATTTATTAAATTGTATGAAACATTTACTCTGCCCCTAAACATCACATCACAATTAGAACGATGAAGATTGCTGCTTAATGCATGTAAACCTGCTTCCATAGGAACCGTGTATACATAGCCCATGACACAAGCCACCACTTAAATCTGTGCATGCACAGGTGTGCTTCAATACTTACACTATACCTTTGTCTATACGTGCTGAGTTCGTCAAATTATATTCTCTGAATCATTAAATGAATTATTAATATGAATTGTTAAAATACTGTATTGCAATGCACTAGATTTTCACAGGACACAGCACTATAAACTGAAGAAATCTTAAATGGACTGTACATTGCAACATTGAGGAAATGTTGAAATATGCACATAAACTCTGTTGCAGACTAGAAAATGTGTCTTTTTGATAAATTGCAGCCCAAAAGATTCATTTTGCAAAGTATTAAATTCAGGCATACTCTAATATTTCATATGATTGCCTTTAGCTTTGATTATGGCCAGTTCATGAGTGAAAATGATCCCTCTTGGTTCCAGAACCACTCTGTCACAATTTGAGTTCTGAAAGGTGTCCTTGCCATAAGCGAAGAAAAAACACATAACATAACGTGTCTAGATCTGAACAACTGACGCAACCTCAAATCGTAACAGAGGCTACAGGGCCACTATGAATGATCGCATCGCTTCATGTGCTTCCCTTCTTACCCTGACGCAGCCATGGCTCTGAAATAGGGTCAATTTGGATCAGACCTCAGGATCTTTTTCCTTTGCTCCAAAGCTCAGTCTTGTTTTTATTAGTCTCACTAACAAGTGGTTACCTTATGGCAACATAGTTGTTTAGTCCCAGTCCTCATCACATTCTGTGAAATGCTCTCAATTTCAATATTAAACATAGTTGTGATTTCTACTGTTTATTTTTTTTAATGATGCAATTTCACCAAACGTGTACGTGATCTCTGATCACGGTAATGCAGGACATTTTTCCTGCAAGGTTGACGGTTCACCACTATTCCTCCAGGATTTAATAATTCATTGGACACTTCCTATCCTATTCCTAATTCCAATTTCACCCTTCTGAAATGGTGACTTTTTTGGAGGGGGCAGGCAGAGTATTACTAAATAATACACAACATTAAATTTGTCTACATTCCTAGCTAAGATAAATAGTAATAATTTTAAAAATCCAGATAGTATCAGGGAATTAATATTAGCTTTTGGCTTAATAATCTTAGCTTAATCTACCATTTCATAACCTTGGAGATAAGATGTTAAATTTTTTGTCATGTGTTTAAAAAACCTTTAAAAGTCTAACACAACTTAGTATTGAGACATAGTACCAATGACAGTAGTTATAATCCACCATGCTTTGGCATGCACTCTGTGTCTTTTATTTCTCAACCCCTCGCTGTCTCACTGTCTCTTTATGTTATACTTCAATTTAATTGTTATAATACACCTAACACATTGTAGTGAGATGCTTTTAATCCATCATGGTCTGTCATGACACTAGCTCTGTAGCATTCACGCACACACACACACACACACACACACACACACACACACACACACACACACACACACACACACAGGTGGACATACCCTATAAAAGTCTTATCATGAAAACTGCTGACTTTGAGAACGCCCAATGAATATTCAGTATACTTTATGTTGGCAAGTTGGCAAGACAGGGAAGCAAGTAATCTCTCAAACTGAGTAGCAGGTAAACTCTAGACAGGCTGCATAAACATGACCACTAAATGAAGATGAATTTAAATGACACTGACCACCACAGACACACTGAGCTAAATGTCAATGAAAACAGGATATATTCACAACACAAAGATAAAAAAATAAAAAAAATAAAAAAAAAAAACAGGGTGCATTCAAAGTAGGCATGGTTGCATGTTCTCCCTGTACTTCATGGGTTTCCTCCTGGTACTTCCGTTTTCCCTCAGAATGTGTATGAATGTCTGTGCTTGTGCAGTGTGAGTAATTGGCACCCATCCAGGGTATATCCCTCCTCATGCTCTAAGTTCCCTGGGATTGAATCCAGGCTCCCTGCAAACCTACAGAGAATAAGCAGTGTAGACAAGGGATGGATTTTCTTAGCAATATAATGTAAAATAAATGCAGGACAAAATAACAAATTTTATGTGTCAGCAAATAGAAAGAAGAATGTAAGTGCAACCCAGTGGAACTTTTATCAAACTAACAAACAAAAAGAAAAACATGTGAATAAAAAAATCAGCAACATTAAACAGGATAGGGTAAAGCAATCAACAAACATCATGTGTTTGTGCAGGACAAGGTCAGAACCTGGAAAATGGGATCAGAGTCAAAGTGTCCATGCTAAAATTCAATACTTGAGATAAGTGTGTCTCTAATTGATTATGTCCCCAACTTTCTTTTCCAGGTTCCTCTATGAGGAAAAAGAAATTATATGGTTTTATAGGAATTATATGATTAATTAATTATTGCCCAGACTGAGGCAATACGTTATAAGAAAAATGTAAGTCTGTAGTTAATTCTGAAGTCTTCATCATGTGCAGGTAACTCAACCCTGAATTTACTACATGAATAGAACAATGTTCGCTCATGACAATGCATATAGAACAATACATCACATGCTTTATAAATAAGTTATGCAGGGTCTAAATTTTATACAAATTTATACAAATTTTCTACATTCTTTCAGCTTAGAAATTAGCATTTGCTTGCTCTTACATAACTGAAATTAAAATTACATTCTTCTTCTATGACAGTAGAAAACAATAAGCATGAAAAAATAGATTTGGAGCAACTTTTATCTCTCAGTGCATTGTTTCATTGTCTTGTGATGATGCCTTCAACAAAAAAGAGAGGAAAATGGGTTAAGAATTTCAGAAAATATGTATATCTACAATGTGCTTGGAGGTACAAAAAGTGTGGAAGGACGTGTGGTCTGAATTGGGAAGAGCAGAATGAATGTAGAGAACTGCTTACACACATGCTGTTGGGTATTTTGAAGTGAAATGATGTTGCAAAGGCAGTTTTTAGAACAATTGTTGCTCATCATAATGTACCATCAGTGTCACAAAGTGAGCCTTATATACTGTAGGATATATTAAAATTCTAAAATCCATCAGTGACCTAGTGCCTTCAATCTCCATTAGTGATTCATATACTAGAATCCCAGTCACTGATCTATTTTCTATATCCTCTGTCATTGACACGGTTCCTCTAGGCTCCATCATTGCTCCATTTCCTTCAGCCTCTGTCACTGATCCAGCTACTCCACTCTCCATAACTGAGCTAGTTCCACCAGTCTCCATCAATGGTTTATGTCTTTCAGTCCCCATTATTCACTTATTTCCTCCAGTCTCCATTAATGAGCCAGCTTCTCCAGTCTCCATCAGTGACCCATTTCCTCCAGTCATCATCAATGATCTGGCTTCTCCTGGCTCCATCACTAACCTTTTGTCATCAGTCTCCATCAGTGGTTCATATTGTGCAGTTTCCATCACTTTTCCCCAGCCTCCACGAATGATCTGGCTTCTCCAGCTTCAATCATTAACATATTTCCACCAGTCTCCATCACTGATCTATCTCCTCCAGTCCATCCATCTCCGCCTCCTATGTTGTGACACAGCAGCATAATAAACACCAATTGGAATTTGCATTTCATAGGTCATCATCCTGTTCACATCGCCTAGTGTCTGAAAGGGTAGAACCTTATCACCACTGCCAAAATCACACTAGAGAATATTGATAGATTATTTCCTTATATACCACCCCCTCACATCCCATTTGATGTTCTCGTCCTTTGTTTTAACCCATTCTATTTATAAAATTTCCCTTTTCTACTAAAGTACTCTCTCTCTCTCTCTCTCTCTCTCTCTATA
>JAQMYG010000036.1:21554359-21574621 GCA_030014215.1 Clariallabes teugelsi | reverse complement strand
GGCTTTCATATCCAGTTCCCGACACACTGCCTCTACAGGTTAAACACACAAACTACAATTTGGGCTGCAGGCTGGCGGTAGACAGAGACAAACGAACGCCGATGTAGAAGTCAATCGGGCGCCAATACAAAATGCAACATAAATGTCTAGGACGATCAGATCGCGTTCGTTTATCCAAAAATTTAACGCCCGTGTGAACAAGGCCTTAAGTAAAGTGATAGAAACTTTTTTTTGCACAAATTAAAAAATATATTTTTTTATATCTCACCATAAAAGTGGCACTTTCAGAAATCACTTCATAGGAGCAATAGACAAACAAATATTCAGTTTAAACTGCGAACAGGATTAGCACACTCCTGCTAGAAAAGGGAAAACAAGCCTGTGTGATGTGACAACATACACATGTCACATACAGTATGCGTAGACAAATAGTGGTAATACAGACAACTTTACTGTCATACCCATGTGAGTCAATATATTATTTAAATAAATTATTTATAATATAATTAATGCAAAGAGTAAATAAAAGATAAAAGTGGCAGTCCTACAATATTAATATACTCAATTTTACAATAAAAATACTCACTTTTCAAATCATAATTTTTCAAATTAGAATTATGAATCATGAGGATTTTATTACAAATTGTACTACTTATAGAAATATGCACATACAATTTTTTTTTACTTCAGTGTTACAATATGTAAATTTTGTGCTGAAACACAAGTAAAAAAAGATATGCTAAGTATATTAAATCCTAGCATGTCAAAGCATACTTACATGTAAGTGTACTTGCTCCAGGCTAATGACTAGTATACATGAAGTTTGATATTTTGGAACAACTAATTTTGTGTATTTAAGTTGTAATTAAATTGTACAAAAGCACAATTTTAAGTGTATTAACTTTACATTTGTGTGCTAAAATGGAACAAATTTAAGTACACTTAGTACACTTAAAGTATATGGCTGTGTGTGTATACTAATGTACATACCTGACAGTAATTAATGAAATTTAAGTATATATTTAATGTATTATAAGGTTTATTACAGCTATTTTTACTGTGTTACAAATACATGATCAACATACCATGAGTATATCCTTGTTGCAGCAGTAGCATGCTGTTATACTTCTGGCCAATTACAAATAATAAAAAGTACACTTTGTGGTTAATAAAAATATACTTTATTATATAATATAGTACACACAGTCTTCAATAATACTGTATTGCAAATGTGTTACCAGTACACTAAAGGTGTTTAGGATAATTTACAAATGCTAAATGAATTTACTATCTACAAATGCTAAATGAATCTACACTATAACTATACTACTATACACTATAACAATATAACACATTACATCAGTTATTATAAGACAGATTTTATTCATGAGTTCAACAGATTTAATTTGCACAAGGTTACAAAAAAACAGTACTATAGTTTATTTGTGTTCAACAAACGTCAGGTTGTCTTACAAACACACAAACTAAACTGTTGTCTGAACAAAGACAGACATTAGTATTAGAATATACAGGTACAGTATTAGTTCAGACCTGGTGTATTGATTCTAGCTGTTACATAGAAACTCTGAAAACAGACCAAGAGCTATGGAGCATTATACCAGAAGAAAAGTACATGAGATTTAGTAATAACACATTAGACAATACATTCTATAGTTTAAACTATAGTTTAATTTTAAACTACCTTAAAAAAACATGAAATTCACCTTATGCCGATGAAAATTAAATAATAACGATGTGAACTAATGCACACAATGATGCAGCTTCCAGGCGTGAATTCAAACTAGAAGCGGAGAACTGGGGAGCCAATCAGAAAACAGACAGTCCGAATCTGCCCGTCTCCAGGTTCTGATTGGCTGGTGTTGCGCTGATTCTAGTCTCTGGTTGGCTGGAATAGTTGCAGAGTTCTAACGCTGCTGCAGTTTGAACCGGCAAAAGAGTGCAAAAATAAGTTTAAAAGCGCTTGCGCACGAGAGAGTAGTGCACTAAATATAAGCATAAATAAGTACATACAGTATGAAAAAGTACATTTAAACTGAAAATATACTGAGACTACCACATACTATAATACAATTATTTTGAAGTAAGTTTAAAGTTTAATTCCAAAATTTGGTAAAAGCATGATGTTAGTATACTTTTTATATATTAACTGATGGTACAACTTTTTGTTAGTATATTTGCAATGTACTATCGAGAATTTCAATATATTTGTAATACACTAAAGTGTAATTTTTTCATTGGGGGATCACTTACATATTTTTTGCTTGAAACATCAGTGATAACTACACGGAAATGTTCCCCAGCAACTATTTAACCTACAATGTAAGAAAATAAGAGAAAATCCTGATGCTGTGAACCAAGTAACAGTAATAAATAATTTAAAAAAACTTGAGTGCAAAAACACTCAAGTTAGTAAACATCTTTCTGTGAGTGCCGAAGTTGCATTTATAATTTACATCATGTTGTAAACATTCCGTTGCAAGATTTCATCACCTAATACTGTATATGTTTTCTTAATTTATAAACTGATTAGAGGCAGTTAAAAGTGTGTTGAATGTACTTTTACATGGGGGGGGGTCGAGGTTGTTAGTGTTGTAGTATAGTGACGATCATATATTGATATATGTGTTCTGATTGGATGACATGCTCAGACACCATCTGATCTAACCTAAGTGAGTTGGTCCCTAATGTGCACTACAGCTCTTGTAGGTTCTCAATTATTTATCATGCCTGCTCACCATGCAGAGGGAAGCAATGTGTTTGATTTTCCATTCTCTTTCAACAAGGCAATTGGTTGCAAAGCAACTGTCCAGACCGGGGCTTCTACAGTGTTTCAACGTTTCAGGTGTTTAACAGCATTCTTGTGAACCTGTATGTCACCAAATCGTTCATGTTTCACTGTCCCGTGTATGGTCATGTGGGAATTATTAATATAAACTGCAGGCTGACATGTTTTTTGGGTCAAAAATAAAGACTTCTTAGGTACACCAATTTTAAAAGACAAATTTTCTCTTGGAATTTTATTGTAAATTTTTTAATTCACAAAAAAATCCAAGCATTAAGTTTCCAGAAAAATAAAATGTTACAGAAAAACATTTCTATAATGAAAGAAAATAGTGGCTCAGTAAATACTGCAAAACAAATCTATAATATAAAAAACTAAATTAGATGCTTTAGGGTTCAGTACTAGATTAATTCATGTAAATATGTAACTAAACCCCAAAGATTATATTTTCATCCTTTACTTGGTTAAAAATGCTACTAGGGGAGTGGTAGCTCAGGTGGCTAAAGCTCTAGGCTGTTGGTTTGGGTATTTGGGGATCTGGGTCGAGCCCTGCCGTCGGTGGGTTGCCACACCTCATACAGGGGAGGGTTGTGTCAGGAAGGGCATCCGTCATAATAACCTGTGCCAAGTTGTGCGGATATGGTCCGCTGTGGTGACCCCTCGACGGGAGTTGCCGAAAGACTAACAACAACAGTTGGCTTAAAATTGCTATTATTTTGTAATGTTTTTTGCATTGCTATTTATTTTGTAAATAGCTGAATCAAGGGAAAAAATAAAAATGTTTATGTCAATTGACTGGGTGCTATGGGTTGGCATGGTGTTTACATTTGCAGACCCTTAATCTGATTGAAATTTGAGCATTATGGATTGGTTGCTTTCAGTATTTCTAATGTGCTGGCTTTAAGGATAAGGTTGTTTTATTACAAGATCTTTTAATTTAAAAGATAAATTATTTCAGTGAATTGTTTATTTTTTTGGTTAGGTGTGTGTGTGTGTGTGTGTGTGTGTGTGTGTTGGGGTAAGTGAGTTTAGCAGGTTATTTTTTGAAAGTTCCATGTTAATGCGATTGTAAGTGATTTACTGAATGTAAATACATATATACAAAACTTTATATGTAGAAATTATTACTACACATCTTGAGTAAATTATACCACAATATTATTTCTGGGTATATCAGTAAGGCAGTAAAGAAGGTGACATTATATAATAGACCAAGAAATCCTACTGAGAGGAAAATTGAGTTGAGTGTTGAGTCCGCTCTCAACATCAAAACTGGGAACGCAGAGATCCCCAAGTAAAAAAGAAAAAAAAAATTCAAATACCAGTGCTCAGGTTTCACAGATAATGGACAAATGGACAGAAAAATAACCACTGGATAACAAGGTCCTCAGCCAAGTCCTCAGCCAGCTCTCCCTAATCCTGTGCTACAAATGCACTCCCATCACCACAAAACGCATCCAAGCCATTTTCATCCTGATTCTCACATGAGTGCCAGGACTGTCTGCAGAAAACTGCCGGAGGTTAGTGATTACAGAAATGAGGTGTCTAACGGACAGCCTTGGGTATATCACCATGATTTTTTTTTAAATCACAGGATTTTAAATAAACAACATCAAAAAGCATTTAAGTCTCACATACAGTAAGTCCCACCCCATCACATAAAGCTCCAAAAACTAAAATAGTTTTGGCAAACCTCAAAGCTGCTACCAAACTTAATCCCAGTCAGAGAATCCACCGCACGCCACAATGGCTGCAGAGGCAGATGACGTCCCAGACATGGTTTGATGATATCAAGCAGACCCTCAAAGAGCACCACCACCATTAACCCCATCTCATTTCTGAGTCTTAGTTCTGTTTTGGTTCATCAGTCCCTATTAAAGTTCACAGTCCTGTTTTCTTTCAACTGCTGTCCATTTTCGTGGTCTGTGATTCCTCTTCAGGGAGAGCAGGTTTTCGTTTTTTGGTTTCTCTTGCTAAGCTTGGCTTGTGCTTTGTCCAGAAAGTAGTTTATTTACAGCATGTCTCTTGTCTCCTTGTCCAGCAGCAGTTTATCTTTTCTTCAGTGTCTATGGATGTATCTCCCTGTGTGTGTGTGTGCTGTGCTGCACCTGCTTCTTCACTCTCTTATGTTGTTGCACTCACTCATTGACTGTGGATTTTTCATTTAGTAATCGGTTCTACAGTTGAGAGCTTATCTTCTGTTTTATTCTTCAGCATTTCTTTAGGTGTTGGTGATTGTGTATTTGTCTGTGACTGCTATACCTCTTCGGCAGTGTTGGGGGGCGTTACTTTTTGAAGTAACTAATTGCATTACAAAATTACTGTCTTTAAAAAGTAATCAGTTACATTACAGCGTTACTTTCTGATAAAAGTATCTAGGGCAGTGGTGGCTCAGTTGGTTAAGGCTGTGGGTTACTGGGTTACTGATTGGAAGGTCGGGGGTTCGAGCCCCAGCATCGCTAAGTTGCCGCTGTTCTGCTCCAGGGGCGCTGTAAGCTGGCTGACCCTGCGCTCTGACCCCAGTTTCCTAATTGGGATATGCGAAGAAGGAATTTCACTGTGCTGTAACGTACATGTGACAAATAATTGAATATTATTCTTCTAGTTAGAGTATTTTTCCATTGCAGAAAATGAAAACTCCTTTGTGATTCCTCATGCATGTTGTTTTAGTCAAGACCTTTATAATTATTCTACCATCATCACTCAGCGAAGTTTGGCCCATAATCTGTTTACTACTAATACCCCTATCTCACCTACGTGGTTTCGCGCGGTAGCCATAAGTACGATTCATCATGATTCACCATGTTTTGAGCGCTGTGATTACATTTCCATCTTTCTGCGTGTCGGTCCTCATATAGTCAAACCGCATAGGTGAGATAGGGGTATAACAGCAGGAATAACAGAGGGAGGCGGGTTATCGGGGACGGGGCTTGTAGGATGACTTTTACACACACGCACACTCACTAATGGATTGGGAACGTCTGCTGTCTGGCTCATGGATTACATAAATTTTCTGAATAACGGATTAAATTTTTGAAAAAATAACTAAATAACTGAGCACTTAAATGGCGGACATAATGCATTAGATTACTTGTTGCACCAAAAAAGTAATTTTTGTTCCTTACTTTGTAACGCGTTACACCCAACACTGCTCACCAGTGTAGACATAAGGTCAATGGTAGTACTAACTCCTGTAGGGGCAGTTCTTGTCCAGAACATCACCACCGCTTTGTTCATTTGGGAGGGAGAGTAGATATTCTCACACCCTCTCGTTGCTCTCCCACCACTAACAGCACCTCCTCCACCTATGCACACACCTGATGCCATGCCGGAGAGACAGCGTCTCCGCACCAGCCTAAGAGGCCATTCTCCTCTGAGAACATCCACTAATAATAAAGTGGGGGGAAAAAATTATAGTCTTACAGTAATCTGGCAGGACACCAAACAACCTACCACACGTTTAAACTCAGTGCATGAGCAGAGAGAGGGAGAGAGAGTGAGAAAGAAACAGAGACAGACACACAGAGAGAGAGAGAGAGAGAGAGAGAGAGAAATGAATGGCAGGATTACCTGTAAAAAAAGAAAAAAAAAACTTGACAGTCGATGTTTTGTGTAGAACTGTGGCAGATTCCTGAAAATACTTATAAAAGTTCACACAATGTCCCTGAGAGCATTGATGTACATTTCCTAAGAAAAAGTACAACGACAGCAACAGCAGCAGCACAACAACAACTCTTAATATTTCATGTATGAATTTGTCATTTAAAATACTAAATGAGATGCTAAGAGATGTGATTAATACAGGAACAAATAAACTGTGTTATGATGGAAATATCTTCTAAAATGTTGGTTTTGCGATGTATTTGGCTTTTATGTTGGTTTTGACTTTTTATTTGGCAATAAATTGACAGCCTTTTTCTTTTAGCTTGTTAATGATTATCAGTTGTGGGAGGACACAAAACAGCAGAATTTAATTTCAGGATCAGGAATGTGAATAAAAAGCAACTGGAAGCCAAACTAGACAGCACTCACTTCTACTACAGGATTGCTGGTAAAACAAAAATAATCTGCACATTTTAACTTTAACAGAACTGTTCGGTTCCACTCAACCTCTTAGTATTCTTTTCAAGTCTATGACCTTGTGGAGATGAATGCGAGCAGAGCAGCAGGAGTGTTATGGAAGAGTGGGGCTTCCCATTTATGACAATGTGTGTCCTTGCTGTGACACGCAAAAATTTTAATAGACCTCGGGGACAAAATGAAATTCAGGTTAAGTGTAAAAGATGTGCCTTAGAGTCAGCCAAGGCTTTTACACAAGATTTAGAATTATTGACAGGAAATAAAAACAGTGAGAGTTCTATTCTCCATGCCAGATGAACAGGCTATAATAACGTTAATGACAGTTTTGAGGAATGTAGAGCAGTAGTCACAATATGGAGTAGGTGGTTTTTACTTCCTAGCAGTCTATAAAGATGTGTGTGGGGTGATAATTTATGGTTATGTAATTCCACAGGTTTTTTTTAACATATCCTTCAGTTTTAAGCATGAGAATGAGACATGAGCTAATAACCATAAATTTATTTTCTTAGTGACCTGCTGATGAGCAAAGATGAGGAACGTTTATTTTTTTGTCACTGCACATAATTACATTCATTTATTATTTATTTTTGACAATAAATATAATGGCATACAGTTCCTATAAGTGGAAAAAAATAATAATGTTGTATCTCACTGTTAATGAATGTTGGGGTTTGAGGAGTACAAAATAACTGTAGTTTTGGAACATACTTTGTTAACAGTTAAGTAAAATTGCTGGAAATTGGTGGCTTAGTGCCTTAGTGGTTAGCACTGGTACAGAGTCCAGGTTCGATTCCCACCTCGGGTCTATGTGCATGGAGTTCTCCCCATGCCTGGTGGGTTTCCTCCGGGTACTCCGGTTTCCTCCCACAGTCCAAAGATATGCACATTAGGCTAATCGTGTGTGTGTCTGTGTGTGTGCACTGCAATGGATTGGCACCCTGTCCAGAGTGTACCACGCCTTATGGCCTAAGTCTTCTGGGATAGGCTGCAGGTCCACACGCAACCCTGTACGGTATTTACTGTATAGACGATGAGTGAGTAAATAATACTGTATGAATCTGTCAAATATCTTTATTGAACATTTTCCAACTTTGACAAAACATAAAACAAAAATACATCTAACAGGCCACAAAAAAAGGGAACCATTTTTAAGATATTCAGAATACATAAATTAATAAAAAGAATAAATAGATAAACAAAAATGAAATAATTAAAATAAAATAGGTAAAGCATAATGGTAGCACAATACCAATTCAAAATCCTATGCACTCACTTGAGGTACTTGGGGAGGAAAACCTTTCCACAGAATAGTTGACAAATCAGTCTCTAGATTGCTAATATAAGGCTTCCAAACATTATAGAACTGATCTGGTCGGTCATTAACTAAACATGTTAAATATTCCAGCGGGATTAGTTCCATTAAAATCTTGTGCCATCCCGAAATAGTTGGAGTCTTATCACTTATCCATCTCAATAATATATTCTTCCTGGCTGCAAACGTAAGAAGATTGTAAAGTCTCTTTTCATTGAATGAAATCAAAGATTGATCCGGTAAACCCAGGATCAAAAATACAGGATCCATAGCCAATTTGTATGAATCTGTATGAATTTCTCATAAGAAGCTATCACATATCATATTTACCACACAAAGCTGTCTGTCATTATTCTGTGCATAGTACACTGTAATGCATTTATTTTATGCAATTTTAAAAATAGAACAAGCTCTCCATACAGCTGGTGGCCCTAGAGGAAGACCACATTTGTGCAAGAGGCTTTTCCAGACAAAGGCACTTACTGCTTTCGCATAATTGTCACACAAGTGGTTGAAGTGTGTAAACACTTCATGCACATTTTGTGAAAAATGACACTCTTTCAATACTTAAAATTTAGGAGTGTGTTAAAAGTCAATGATGTTTTATAACAATCGTATTTATGTACCAGCTTGATGTGTAGTCAAATGATGGAAGTGCACACAAAATCCTAGGCTTTTAAATGACCCATAAAATGTTGATGAAGTAAACCAATTAATCCATGGGGGAACTTTTGTTATACACCTCCTGATAGCGCAGTGTTTCATCTTTTTATTTATTCGTTTTGTTTGTTTTTTAATCAAAATTGGAATCTAAGGGAATATTTAAAAAATCTGAGAATTAACTGAAGTAATAAAAATCTTATTTTTTTCTCTACAGAAAAGTTAAGGTCACTGAAGCTGTTGAAACTTAAAGGTCAAATGATAACTGTTTCCAAAGACACTGACCACTATTTCATGTCTGGTTTAAAGTAATTTTTAAAATATTTTTAAGTACCGAACATCAGTTTGGCAAAAGAATGTCTCACAGCCCTGCTGTGTAGGTGTTCAGTCCACAGCAGCAGGAGGTTGTGTTTCCACTGGAGAAACTGTCTCCCTCCTAATCATGACTACACTGCCTGGCCTTGAACAAACTATGGTTATGTTACAAGCCCAGTGAGGGGCTAGTCTTAACAGCCTTAAACAATTGAACCGAAGCATCAGAATCCCAAAGGTAATTTCTATTCTGAACCTAGTTTTAGTGAGAAACACATTAAATTGATTCGGAGGTCCAGGATGTGGCTTTCAATATGAGGTCATCAGCTATAGCTGGCAGGCATCCCCTCTTTCCCCAAGCAACTGTCATTACAACACCCTTCAATGCAGATCCAATAAAAGAAAAAAAAAAGGCTGTTTTTAACAATGTAGGAATTTAAATGTGCAATGTAGTCAAGGCAATAACATAAAATGTGGCAAGTTGTGCCCTAGTGTAAAGCAAAGCAATTATATTTATTTATTCTTATTTTGCATCCACTTTATCCTGGTCAGGGTCATAGTGGATCCATAAAAACTAGATACAGTATGACACCAGTCTATCATTTACAGCTTCTGAAAATTTTGTGTTACAAACCTCCACAGGGAGAACATGTAGAACTCCATGCAGCCAGGTGTAGAACTCGAGATCGAACCTGGGGACACCAGGTATGAGCTTGTCAAATTTATCTTACTAATAATTGTAACTGGTTCTTTTAGCCAGATTAAGATCTTTAGTCTTTGGACATCTGACTGTTATGCTATAAAGAAACACAAAGCATATATAGATCACTGCGCATCCTGATTGTCCCATCTGGCAAATTGTTTGAAAAAAAAAAAGATTTCTCACAAATAACTGCAGTGCAAGTCATAACATTCTTAATTCAACACCCATCATGCGTCCATGATGGTATTTGACGGCCGTGAAGTGAGCTTTATTTAAATAATTCAGAATTCATTTATTGGAAGACAGCTTAGATAAGACAAAGACTAAAGCCCTACTGTAAATCTGGTTAAAAGAAAACAGTTAAAACAAAAGTGCATGAAAAATTGTGTGCTATTTAAGGAAGCCAAACATGTAACCCTTTGATGAACCATGTGTTTTAGACATTAATGCTGACACTGCCGAAAGCAAAAAATGAACTTTCTAACTTTCTAGAAGTAAATAAATACACTTCATTCATCACTTAGAGTGGGAATTGTGAACTGGTATGAATTGTTTTATCAAGCAATTGAAATGTAAAATTATTATTAATAATATTATTACTACTGCTATTATTACTACTACTGCTACTAAATTAGTAATAAAATGTATAATTATAATAATAATCATAATAATACTATAGATTTAAAACATTGTTTTGGTAATTAGTTTTGTTTGTTTAATATTTCATAGCATCTCTTTAACCTTAATTTGTTTTGCCGTTTTTAAATATAAAGGATTATTTTTAAAAGTTGATCCTGTATACTTATATATAACTGTTTAAATTGGTCATGAAATTGGTCATGGTCCTGAGACCACTCTTTGAAGGTCTTGGTCTTATCCTAGAATCAACTGTATTTTTACTCTGCCCTGTCTCAGTTCCAGACAAAGTGGACTTGGGATTTTATTTCAAGACTGGCAAAGACCACAACAATGGGGATATCAGTAAATTGCCTGTGAGTGTCTTATTTATTTATTAACACATTACTGGGGTTTGATGCAAAACCTGCTTAAAATGCAACCAATAACTTGATAACTTTATGTCTAACCAATAACAACAAAAACTTTATTTCTAATTTAAAATGTTTATTGTCACCTTTCCCTAATTCATCACATGCTCTCTGAGAAACTTATTCTGGAAATTCTGGGAAAATATCTTAACTTAATCTTTTGTAGTCAAATTTGGCAACCTAAATCACAACAATTTCATTTGCAAAACATAAAAATCCGTATGTAAAATTCTCGGCAATGGTAAGGAAATTAACTGGTTTGGCCGTATCGTACAAAATGAATCATATGTATTGTGTTTAGTTATAAGCTTCAATATAGTACACTGATTTTACATATGTTTCTAAAGTTTTAATACTTTTATGGTTTTATGCATTTTATACCATTATTTTTAAAATTGCATGTGCAATTGGGATCTTTCAGATCGATTTGGGGACTGCCTAACATTTGCATGTTTCACAATTTATAATAAATGCCTCATGCTGTGTGGGATTCACGCTGGTCTGGTCATGGCCTTGTCTTACTCTGCTTTGGACTTGGTCCTGGCCCTGTAAAATCTTGGACTTGTCTCAACCTCAGTACACTCTGGCCTTGGTTTAGGTGGTCTTCACTACAACACTACTCACAGACACAGTGAGTTTGTATGTTCTTTTATTAAGTATGCATTTAAAATGATCTTTAGTAGAAAGTTTAGTTGTTATGCTTGTGTAGAGGTCACAGAAGCTCGTTTTCTACTTTCAGGTGCTATTAAGGCTAAATGTCTAAAAGCCATGCACCTAAAAGGCCTGTGCCGCTGATTAGCACTGCTTTCAGGTTGTTTTTTTATTTAGTTTCTCAGAGGTTTAAACATTTTATCTTCCTTAAATGCCAAAATTTCACTATGCTCTTCAGGGGGAAAAAAATTATTAATAGTAATTTTAAAAAAGCAGAGCACATGAGGAAACAAGAAAAACAACGGGGATGTGAGGAATCATTATCCTTTTATCAATTTTGATTTTCGATTTTCGATTTTTTAGCTTATATATGTCCAACTTCCTCTAACTGCATCTAAATTAAGGCTTAAGTGAGTAATTAGGGAGTGAGGGGGTGTTCACACACCAGACCTTTAATTTTTACACATTTTCATAATAATAATTTGCTGTCATTTGTCACATACTTTTTATTGCACAATGTTTTTCCTTTTGCATGTACCAGCTTTTTGGGAAGCTGAGGTCAATTGTAATAGAGCACGCCTGAAGCAGAGAGGGTTAAGGGCCTTGGTCAAGGGCCCATATGAGCAGCTTGAGCCCCCTGATCTTCTGATCAGTGACCCAAAGCCATGATTGTTGAGCCATCAGTGCCACATTGTTTATTAATTTTTTTTAGATAAGTTTACACCAGCTTTCAAATGAAAACAATTCCAAACATTCGCACATCTAAAGTTTTTATATACTGTCATGGTCAAAAATGAAAAAAAGAAGTGTCAAACTGTTGTCCTACCTCAAACAAAGAAAACAACTAAGCATATTTAAAATTGCAGGACTTGTGTTACTCACATTATTAAAAACCAGCAAGGATGAACTGTCAACTTTGTGAAAGAAATGTATTGGCATCATAAAAATCTACAGTAGAAATGTTTACAGCTATGTTTAATATTGAACGGAGGAGTATGTCCCCATGTACGAAGCGTTGAGAACTCAGATGATTGGTACTAATCTTTTAGAGCAACATTATGTGGACATAAAGTGTAGACAGCTGACAAGCTGAATGTACTGAACAGTGTACTTTTTAAAGTAACTAATTACGTTACAAAAAAGTCTTCAAAAAGTAATCAGTTACATTACAGCGTTACTTTCTGATAAAAGTAACTAGTTAGAGTACTTTTAAATTGCAGAAAATGAAAATTCCTCTGTGATTCCTCATGTATGTTTTAGTTAAGACCTTTATAATTATTCTAACGTCATCACTCAGCGAAGTTTGGCCAATAATCTGTTAACTACTAATACCCCTATCTCACCAACGCGGTTTTGCGCAGTAGCCGTTCATCATGATTCACAGCGAGTTTTGGCCGCTGTGATTACGTTTCCATCGTTCCGCGTGTTGGTTCTCGCATAGTCAAACCTGTTTTTGCATACGTGAGATAGGGGTATAAAAGCAGGAATAACAGAGGGGGGGCAGGTTATCGCGGGCGGGGCTTGTAAGACGACTTTCACGCACACACACACACACACACACACACACACACACACACACACACACTACTGGATTGGGAATGACTGCTGTCATAAATTGTTTGAATTACATTTGTGAAAAAGTTCCTAAGTAACTGAGTACTTAAATGGCGGACCTAAAGTGTTAGCTTACTCGTTACATCAAAAGAGTAATCCGAGTACTCTAACTGGTTCTTTGTAACGCGTTACACCCAACACTGGTACTGAATGATCACATCAATGCATTTGTGAATGAGGAACACATGAATTGGTCACTACATTGTGTGCTGTAATTAAAGCTAAATATGGTTGAAAACAATCTTGGAGTAGTTTTTATGGTAAATTTGATTAATATAGTACTTTAAATGAATGACACAAATGGTAGTTTAACACAGATGATGTATTGGAATTGCTTATTTCAATAGAGTACTGTTTTTTTGTTTGTTTGTTTTGCTTTTTGGTAATATAAACATTCAATAGCCACAACTGAGTTGTGTGTTTTATGATTTGTTATTGATAAAACAATGAAAACTGCTGCAATACTGTTAAAATATTTACTTTATGCTTGAGGAGTAATATAAATTGTAAAACATCCACAAAATCGGGTGTTCATCATAACATGTCATAGTGTGTATAATGTGGTTTATAAAACAGATTAGATTCCCACTATTTATCCTGAGGATGTTCTTGACTGATTCTTAAGTATTAGTTAAGAAAGGTAGACATGTACTGTACAAAGATACAAATGCACAAACGCATTTATTTATTTGTGTCAGGAAGTAATGCATAAAAAATCTACTTGAACAGAAGTGAATAAATTTAATAAATCCGAACATTTTTTTCTGGTACATCTTTACAACAGATGTCAAGATGTTCACACTGTGAACACACAATAATAGCACTATATTGAAATGTCCCCCCTCCCTTATTATTTTCTGACTGTGACAGTCATCGAACTGTCAAAAAGGCATTTTGACATGCCTCCCTTTGCAAATTGAATTGGCAAGAACTCATTTAAGATTTTACTATCTGACTTGAAGATTCACAAAATGGAACAGTGATTACATAATTGGCTGTTTTTCCTCTCAAAAACATTTCCATCATAGAAAAAAATAATCTTAAAAGCTGTATAATTAAAGCTATGCTTACAAAACACCTACCCATTGCATAATTTCAGGATGTCACTTACTGTACTGTACTTTCTATGGGTGCAGAATAAACACAACTGTTTATCTAATGAACACAAAACAAACATACATACATGTCTCATGAGTGTTTACGTTTGCAGAGTTTTTACATCCATAAAGCTTTTGGATGTTTGACTACAAACAGATGGTCTGGCCTGGAATTTCTATCTCACAGGGAAACTTAATCAACTCAGACTCAGTTATTTATCACAATGTATAATACCTATAAAAACTTTTTATCCAACCACTCTTCTATTCAGCATTGTCAATGTTTGTCACAGAACACTTGTTCTGACTTTTGACTGCATGATTGCATGACTGGATATGTGAACATGGCCATCTGCATTACTCACACGTAACAACATTGATTGGACCTCTGCAAGGGGGAGCAACCTCAGACAAGACCTAAGTGGTGCAGAACTAATTTTTATCCTTATATTATGCGGTAGGCATGAGAGGAAAACACGCCTGAGGGGGGTTATCAATGAATAATAAATTCATTTCAGTATGTACCTTATTCGCCACACTTATGCCAAATCCCTTATCTCTCCCAGTGGAACTGATTGCTTAAACAAGCATGGTGAATACACATTGAAGACTAGCTGCAAGCTGCATGTTAAAAACCACCACATGCACTTATTTATTTCTCCCAAGGTACTAGGCTGATATTGTGTGTGATGCATACCTGAAATGGAAGGCCTTTAATAGATCAGTATTATCATACTCATAGATCATAGGATGAGGAGTATGCTACAAAGCATTTAAAAGATGATGTTTCAAGGTCTTGCAGCAGCAATGTGTCTGCTCGGTGATGATATGACACATGCTAAATTTCAACTGTCAAGTTAATATCTGAATCTGGTAGTAGGGAAAATCACTTAAAAAAATATAGCTTTGGCTTTGGATTTAGGAGAGAAGGTGGATAATAGGGAGTGGGGGCATGTATGCCTCCTATACAACCCCTCCCCCATATTCGCACAACACTTTACTTTTAAATATAGCCTTTAACTTCATCATAACTTGTGTGGGGTAAATTCCTACCAACAAAGTTTGGATCAAAACCACTGTATTTACATGAATAGAATATTAATGCAAAAAAGACTGTTGGCCACCTCTGCTGTGGCAACATGCTGATCCATTTTCTTAGTGCCTCTTCCTAATTAAACAAGGCTAAAAATGAGGTACAATGCGTTCATGTAATCATTAAACTCGAGCTACTGCAAAGTGTGGGCTTAATTCTCCACAAAAAAAATCTAATGTTGATAGTTTTCTCTCTATCTGTCTGGCTAGGCTCATAAATGTTCAGACATTCAGAATTCATGATTGAGAGCCATAATTACCAGGAGTCATTGAAACAGCCACAGTTTGTAATTCGGTTCCAAACGATGATATTATAATACATGCAATAAACTGTTTCACTTTATATAGTACTTTCCCAAAAATTGGAGGATAACCACTATTAACTAACGTTCATATTCAGTGTTTATCTTATGCTACATAACTTTGCCCATAACAAATGACATGGTTTTAAAAATCTTATCGTCTTTCTGTGGTAAAAAGATGCTAATGTAAGATTTAATTCCCATCATCCACATCATGTTATTTGATGTTCACAGTTCTTCATGGTAGATTGTAGAATTATTTTATGTGAGGCTGTAGCTCATGGAGACTTAAATGTCAGGTGAGTGAAAAATCCCTTAGATTTTGTAAGCAATGAGACTGAGATTAGTCAGCCTGCTTCACTGACGCCTTTGAAATCAGCATTGACTGAGAGGGCTCATAGGAAATACAGTGACAGGTAAAATGAAAACAAATTTGATTATTTACTCTATCACTCCCACATTCAAAAAAACTATGACTTACATAAAAACACAGATGATACAACCAAATGTATCAAATGTGAGGGTTTGTGTGCACACAAAATATTTGTATGCTGTTGATAAGGCCTTGTGATATAATGCATTGCTTAACAATAATAGTTTTATTGTCAACCTATTGATAGATGAAATATGAAATTAAATAAGCCAATATTTTGCAACGCTGAGGGTTCATCACTGTGTTTTCAGATTTTAATAATGCTTTGAACAGTTTCTAATGCAATTCCCGTAATTTCAGCAATTCCCTTAGTTGATTTCTTTGCTTAATGCAAGTCTTTTTGATTCTGTTTTTGTTTGAAACATTTTTTTGATCAGGTGTGTGTACACAAACACAAACACATACCAGCCACTTCATTAGCTACACCTGTTCAGCTGCTTGTTTCGGCAAATACCTTAGCAGCCAGTCACACAGCAGCAACTCAATACTTTTGCATGCTATGTACACAATTTATGTATGTGTACATAGTCACAACGATCTGCTGAAGTTCAAACCGAGCATGAGAATGGGGAAGACAGATTATATAAGTGACTTTGAATGTGGCCATCATTTGAGTGGCAGATCTCTGGGCGAAAATGCCTTATTGATGCTAAAGGTCAGAGGAGTTAGGCCAGACTGATTTGAGCTGATAGAAAGGCCACAGTAACTCAAATAACACCTCATTACAGCCAAGGTATGCCAAAGAGCATCTCTGAATGCACAACACATCAAACCTTGAAGCAGATGGACTACAGTAACAGAAAACCCCATCGGGTGCCACTCCTGTAAGCTAAGAACAGGAAATTGAAGCTACAGTACACATGGGCTCACCAACATTTGACAACAAAGGACTGGAAAATGAATCTCTCTTTGCTGTGCAATTCAAATTTTAGGGTCAGAATGTGGCATAAACTACAGGAAAGCAAGAATCCATCCTGCTTTGTATCACTGTTGGTGCTGTAATAAAGTGGGGGATATTTTCTTGGCACACTTTGGGCCGTTTACTACCAATTAAGCAACATTTAAATACCACAACCTACAGTACCTGAGTATTGTTGCTAACAATGTCTATCCCTTTATGACCACCAAGATAACATGCCACAAAGCTAAAATATCTCAAACTAGTTTCTTGAACATTACAATGAGTTCTCTGTACTAAAATTGCCTTCACAGTCACTACTGTAGATCTCAATGCAATAGAACACCTTTAGGATGTTCTATTGCATTGAGAGATGGGAGATTTGCACCATGGATGCACAGCTGACAAATCTACAGCAACTGCATGATGATGACGACATGTCAATATAGACGAAAATCTCTAAGGAACTGGTGAATCTATGCCACAAATATTGAAGAGCACGTTGCTTTGATAGCAGTCTTCAGCACATCTGTATTGTTGGGTCAGGTGTTTCTCATATTCCTCCTTCCAATACCCCTTAGACTCTTTATGGCATGACTATAGAGCAGAGGTTCTATTCTTTAGAACCTACAATAACTAAATCTCATTAACATCTTGTTGAGCTACATCACATCATCACTATTCCATCATTCTCCATCTTTAAGTATATCAATTTATCAAACACATATCAACTGTGCCACATATATTCAATATTCTCAGTTCTCTAGCTCCCACAAATCATAACCCACCATTAGTCCTATCTTACACGCCTATAGGCTACTAATTAGAAAGTCTGCACTTCATTGACAGGACAATGGTGGAGTAGTAAGGCCTTCCTTCCTCTTCTACTGCTTCTTCTTTGCACCTACAGTAGCAGAGTATGTACAGTACCACACACAAGACCGCTCTGCTCGTTTGAAGAAATTACTGAAAAAAATGTTCATTCATATTTGGGTGATGGTTTGGGTGTAAAATTTTGGTGGGCTGGAGTTGGCCCACAGGCTGCCAGTTGAATAGGATGACTCCATAGGGTTCAGGTCAGGCAAGTTGGCACTGTAACATCATGGTGAGTAAAGAGTAAAGGGACTCTGGATTAGGTGGTGGAAGTTGTGCTGAAAAAGGAAATCAGCATCTCCAGAAAGCTTTTCCCAGGTGGAATTTCACACTGGACTTCAAGAAAGTTGGATTCTGTGCCTCTCCACTCTTCTTCCAGACTCTGGAACTTTTATTTACAAAAGAAATGCAAAATTTACTTCCATCTAAAAAGAGGATTTTGGACCACTGAACAATCTTTTTCTTCTTCTCCATACTTAGAATGCAACAGTTGTAGTATATTTCCTGAAGACATCTGTGCGTGGTGGCTCTTGAAGTACTCCTGCCTCAATCCTCTCCTTGTGAAGCTCTCCCAGGTTCTTAAATCAGCTTTATTTGTGTCACCTTCTTGACAACTGTCAAGTCAGCACGTTTTCCATTATTGTGGTTGCGTGTAATGAATTACACCAAGACATATGAGGTATTCATATTGTATGAATAGTAATATTAACTCATTTGAAATTAACGTTTTTATAAATAATTTTTGAGATACTGGATTTTTTATTTTCATTAGCCGTATGCTGTAATCATTTAAATTAAAACAAAAATGTTTTTACATATTTCACAAAACCTTTAATGAATCTATAATCTAGTTTCACTTTTTAAAATAAATAATAATAAAAAAAATATTAAGGTCCATATTTTACTATTTCATTAACAATTTAGCATAGGTCTCCAACATTGTGTATGTACAATACAGTATGTGATGCTTTAAATATATACCCCTCAGATAATGCATTTGTAATACCTCAAATTCCTTCTGTTTGTACGTAACTCAATTACAGAGCCATACCCTGAATGGAACAGCAGAGCTGGGAGAAGCTGAGGAAAAAGCCAGGGGGAGGGTACCTTATATGATGTCACATTAGTGGGGTAATCTAATTGGCTTGTAAAGCCCCAGCCAATACACAAAAAAGGGATGTTTTTCTCACATTTTTTGTGAGTTTACACACATTGGAGACCTACTGTACCTGAATGTGAAAAGATGACTGATTTTTGCTATAAATTTCCCTTTAAGCTGCAACAAACGATTGCTGTATGTGACTTATTGCAGAGAGATAGTGAGAAATCAAATAGCACCAATCATTCAAGCCTTTCTTTTCCTCCTAAGCTGTCTATACCACTCCTGTTTTGTCATAATAACTCAGGAGTAAGCACAAAACACTGGAAGCATTGATCAAAGTAACAAACGTTTTAAACATTATGTCCGTGCTTACACATTTCTTCTGCACCTCACTTGCCAGCACTGAATGCTCAACATTTTGTGTGAGGTACATTAAACACCTCACATGCTTCAAATGAATCGCATCAGCCTGCATGCAGAACAGTGACATATTTTATGCGTCCAGTTCAGGACCTACGCCAGGTGAGTTATGTCTAGGTCTGTAGATACATAGGAGAATTGATTTATAATGTGGAAGCACATGAAGAGAGGAAATGATACAATTGTTCATTAATAAAAAGAGTTCACATTTGCATTACAACAGAGGTCTTTCAATTCAAAGACAAAGCAACTTGTAAGCTTGAACCACCCAAATGGGGGGAGGGAGGGATAATATCTTTCAAGACCTCTGATTAAACGATTTAGTTGGAAAATTTGCATATAAATTTTACTATACATGTTTCACCAACTTTGAAGGCTGGTTCCTAGGTTCACAGAAGCTTTTGACTTCAGGGCTACATAACTAATTAGATTTTTATCTTGTGGAGCAAAAGCAAAAAAAAAAAGTTAAATATGTGAAGTAAATTTTTTTCCCACTGTTAACAGAGAAAGTGGTTATAGCCAAATACCTTTTTCACAAGGGGGAATGCTGTCTTTGACCTATTTTAATTACAGAAACTGAGATAATTATCAGTGTAAATATTAACTTATCATGTTTTTATCATGATTTTTATGATGTGCTGGATGTAGCATTACAGCAAGAGCAAAAGGCACTTTTTGGAATGCATGTATAACTGTTTCCCAAATTCAAAGTGTACAAGCAATTTTGCTCATTGGATCGTCTCGGGTTACTTTGCTGTAACCCTGTTCCCTGAAAAAGCGTGAACGAGATGCTGCGTGAAAACGCTATGGGAACATCTTTTCGTGTTGCCGGTTGTGAAGCATGTGTGTATCAAACACACCAAA
>JAQMYG010000036.1:21536705-21547356 GCA_030014215.1 Clariallabes teugelsi | reverse complement strand
TTGATGCTGGAAAAATAAAACGAGAGACAAAGATCATTGGACTTCCGTGTTGTGAGTAACTAATCAAACTAAAGATATGCGTCAAAACTTGTGGAATAATATGACCGTACACTACTAGTTATTAAAATTTTGGTTGATTTTGTTTGTCCTTTTCGTCTCTATTAACAATTAGCCATTGTTGATGGTTACAGAGTTTTTAGAAAGAGATAAAACGTTAAAGCTAAAATAAGCTGATCAGCTTTAATGTAATCAGTGATATTATTAATTCAGGTTGAAGCACACGTACATGTCTGTCTATTTTTCCTTACAGCAGAACTCTCTGTCTAATTTATTAATACAAAGTTTATTTCTTTGTATTAATAAGTTAGACAGAGAGTTGTAAGGTTGAGTATATTAAGTTGTACTTAGCCCTACACTCCTTGTTTAAAAATTATTAGATAATAATTATAAACTAGTTTATAAACTAGTGTAATTATAAACTAGTTTTAAATTCCCCACAGGAAGAATAAACATATAAAGATCCCTCCAATTATCTGAGGATTCAATTTTCAAAAGATACATACCTATTTTTAGAATAAGCCATGCTGCGTCACGAGTTTGTTTGTGTTTGGTGAGGATTTGATTTTGGCACTTTGTACTGTAGATACATTACGGTCATTTCTGTGTTATCATGTTGATTGGCTTAGTTGAGTGATGCATATAGCCACGCCCACTTTGAGGGCAAAAGCACTGTATTCGTCCAAAAAAAGCAATGGCTGCTCTCAGGTAATCTGGCACAATACTGCTCATAATGTACCTTCTACTCAACATTGTGATTTAATTTATGGCACAGATTTAACTTCAGGCAAATACCTAACAACTGCCAAAGTTGTTAAATTCCATTAAATTTTGTCAAGCCAGTTTTTCATGATGCTGTGACAAATTCAGCTAGACAAACATATGATACACAGACATATACACATACAGACAGATTTTTTTCTGAGACTGGTTTGCTGTGTGATCGAACTAGACAGGCTGGCCATTGACCCCCCCCAGGCATAGATGAGCCTTCGGTGCCCATGATCCTGTCACCAGCTAACTGGTATATAATTGATAATCAATGTTAATTTTATGTGGTGTTAATATTGTAGCTGATCTGCGTATAAGCTTTAATAAAGCTTTTGACAAAAGAACAACTTGAAATTATTCCCATGGCTCCTGACATTCACTACACACAGAGCATTTAAAAGAACCTAATTATGCAATTACATGCATAATATTAACACAAGTTCATCATGAGTGGGAGAGACAACTCTGTGTGTTTACAAAGAAATGCCAATAGTGTAAAGGATATGTTGTAAATAAAGTTATATTTTGCTAATAAGTGTTAATATTTCATATTGTACTGTATGTATGGAGAATTTTGGAACACCCTGTCCACAAGATGTTTCATTCTGTGAGCATTAATCAATGTGTGTGTTTTTTTTTTGTTTTTTTTTTACAAGGTTTGTTATTTGAATTTAAAAACACTGAAATTAAACGTGTAATGGAATCTATGTGTACATAAATGTACTGTATATATAAAATATATGTTCTTGATATATTTTATATTGATTGTAGGTTCTTGTATTCTTTATTCTGTCTTTTTGTAAGGAGGATAATTTTATAAGAGAAATAGTCCAAAAACATAAGTAGTATGTAATCCAAAAAAAAAAAAAAAGGTAAAATTAGGATGATAGGAGCTGATGCTGGCACCAGCATGGAATGATGTTCATGAAAGATGAAATTTTTATGGGCTGCCCCCTGACTTTCATTTGCAATCATATTTGTTTTCCATCTGAGCTGCTCTGACAGTTCAAGCAAAGCCATTTAAATCCATTCTTTCGAGCCAGACAGTCATGGAAAGCACTGATCTCCCAAATTGTGTCTGAGCAACTGCATAAATCATTCCCATTTCTGATGAGGTTTAACTCTCTGCTAATAGGAAAGTTTTGCTTTTAATTAACCTTTATTTTTTTTTTTTAGATCTGTCAAATTATTAATTAGGCAAATGAATCTGTCCTAGAATATTAAAGCCACCTTTCATGATATTTCATAAGTAATTATTTGGAGAGCTTAAATTCTTTTTGATTTCTTATGTATTGCCACTTCAGAGTATGAGCATGCTGGAAAATAGCAAAAACATTTGGTTCTTAATGTAAATATCAATCAAGTAATGAAGCTTATTTACATGTCATATCAGTAAAAAAAAAAAAAAAGTGCCAGGTTTTAATTCTGCACTATTATTTGCAGTTTCTTGTATACAGCAAAATAGGATGATATCACCATTTATGTACCTTTTGTGTCCCACTGTTATTCAATTTAGAAAATTAAGCGGGGGGGGGAATCTTATAACGTACAGCCATTTGTTAATATTAGGAAAGCATGTTTGTCAGCCTTAGCCCATTGTTACAACAGTTTAATTCATCTGAATACAAGAGTATTATTGTAATCTTATTCTATTTGCATTCAGCCTATTTGTAGAAGGTGAAGCCAGTGCTTGAGGTGTCGCCTTATATTGACTCTGTAAAACCCCTACTATTTAACTATCCTTAAATTCATCACCTGGATTTACTCAAGATCATAGGAAGTTGTTTTTCACTCTTTTTTCTTTTTTACTTCTGTAAAGAAATTTCAAACAAATAAAATTGTGATTTAAATGAGGTACAATCTTGTTATTTATAGACATTATAGACTGAATGTAAACTAGTAAAGTGTTTGTGTACCATTCTGGCAGTTTTAAGGGCAAATTAGTTGTTAGGGTAAAAATAAAAAAAGGCAAAAGGAATACATATTTTGTGCATGTCTTCTTTTAGTCACAATGGTGTTTAAAACACAAAAGCCGAAATATTATGTCGAAATTGCTGTGATTGTCATGGTGTTCCCCCATGTCCACAATGGATGTATGCACACTTCTACCTTGTATTTAATAATGTTAAGGAAATTAAGGAAAACTTCTACTAGCATCATCAGCTTCCCCAAACAGTGTCACATCACAATAATTTTTGTATTATATTCCAAAACACTACAAATCCAAATGTTTTGTCATAATTGATAAGTCAGACTGCAACTTTGCTTCTGGTAATAAAAATGCAACTTAGTGTTAATAATATGTTGGATATAAAATTTTTTTTTTTTTAAGTTGCAGTGATGTAGTGAGTCATTCAAGTTTTTAATTTTGTTGCATAAAAAATTAATTGTAGATTGATGAAGGTCATGAGAAACTGTCTAAACAAGAATCCTTGTAACTCCTCTTGTAACAGTCGATTAGTGTATGACAGCTGGAGTAGCTGCAAAATCAGTCAACAGACTGTAAATAGGTTGGCATGGAATGCATTTTGCAATCAATCACTAGTGCATCTTAGTGCACCTGAGGAAAATAATTTGTCAGAAAATGTCTTTTGTCATGTTTTTCTGTGAAACCACTGTATTGTAAATAGATGTGCATATCCTGATAATCTATATTTCATAGTAGTTGTAAAATTTCTATATTTTACAAATAGTTTGCTTTCTTTTTGTTTGGATGTAAAGACTATACTAAATTGACATGCATTCTGTTTAGGGACATTAAAATTGCACTCTCAATTTCAATGAAAGCAATTATTTTTTTGTAGCAGTTAATGACATCACAAATAGGAATTTCCTCTGACAGGTAATTAGGATCAAATGTTAAATCAAATATTCTATCCTATTCTGAATTTATGAACATTATGTAATAAATTTAGACAAAATAGATTCTTTTTTTTTTTTTAGTTGTTTACCATCACAGCAGACGAAAAATGCATCAGCAGCTGAGAATCATGGTGACCTTTAAAGAGACGCTATATCTCCATTTCGCTCTCTCTCTCTCTCTCTCTGGTCTCAGGTACTTCTGTCAGCTCCAACTACCCACAGTTAAGGAGGTGAAACAGTTCAATTAAGCTTCATTCTGTCTGGCCAACGCACCTTAATTCTCCAATTCCAAGTTGCCTGACAACTACAATGTGGCAGTGGAAAGCCTCTCTGTGGAAATTGTAAAAAAATAGCAGAATGCTTTGGGCCTTTTGGGTCTGTTTTTCAAAAATTGCAAGGTGGAGGGTCTATTCAGGGGCTATATGTGTGTGTGGAGGGTGTGTGTGCCTGGTTAGTAAGATTGATCTGTTAAAAAAAAAAAAACATCTATTTTTTAAAAAATAAAAATAAAAACTGAATCTGTTTAAAAATAAAAAACACCTAAGTTTATAGTTAATTTATGATATTCTCACAAGAATATTAATAATGTATTCACATGAGAGACTCGTGTAATGATACACTTGATCCTAACATGCGTGTGTATATGTTTATTGACTGCATAACTGTGCTTGGGTATAGAACAGCATTACAGTGGAACCTTGGATTGCAAGTAACGCGGTTTGCGAGTGTTCCGCAAGACGAGCAAAAATTATTAATAACTTTTGACTTGAAAAACGAACAAGTCTTGGTTTACGAGTACCAAGTATCATGTAGCACGCATGCACATACACACACACACACACACACACACACTCTAACGGAGACACTGCTCTGTCGCAATTCTTTTCAAATGTAAAGTGTAAAGTTAATTTGTTTTATTTTTACACTACAGCAGCAATTCCGTTAGTGTGTGCGCCCACTCGATTGTCAGGGATGTTTCTTGTTAATTTTTCCAATGAGGCAGTGTTTCCGTTAGTGTGTGTGTGTGAAAGTTATCCCACACAGTAGTCCTTCCCTCTCTCAAATAAGTGCATACGCGCACAAACACACACGTACACATACACAGCGCATGTGTGCACAAACACATACACATACACAGCAACTGTCAGGATTTATTTTTACTTTTCAAAAGTATTTATTTTTTCAAAGGTAAAGTGCAGGTTAATTTGTTTTTATTTTTATTTTATATTTTGTCTTAATTATTTTTTATGTATTACAGTATGTATTTTTTGGGGTTGTGGAACGAATAATCTGAGTTTCCATTATTTCTTATGGGGAAATTTGTTTATGACAGTGCCATAGAAGTCCATGACAGCTGAAGTAGCTGCAATATCAGTCAACAGCCTGTAAATATGTTGGCATGGAATGCATTTTGCAATCATTCACTAGTGCATTTTTTTGGTAAAAATGTGTAAAAAATCAAAAAATCTTTTTTGATATGGACATCTTAGTGCACCTGAGGAAAATAATTTGTCAGAAAATGTATTTTGTATTGCATTTTGTGCAATCCAAGGTTCCACTGTACTAATGAACTAAATAACTAGCATGGCAGAGGGGGAATCATACTCATGCTTGCTATGAAGCAACCGTGCCTAGTGTGAAAACAGCCTAAGACAGTGAAGAGTGTTTGTGCCTTAGAGTGCTAGTACACATTAACCTGCGCTGCTGTTGTATTGGTAATGTGCCTTAAATCCCTGTACTGCCCAAGGTAATTAGACATTTAGAGTCTATTTTCTATAGAGATGTTGTATGATGATTACAGAGTACCAATGATGGCGCTATGATTCATCTTATTTGAAAGTAGAAAATTATAATGGTTTGGCTTGTCTAAAATCAGCGATGCTAAGCTATGACGTTCAACAAGGTTAAAGGCAGTATCAGAATAAATATAATTACAGCTTTTGACTCTTATTGTAGCTAACATGTAAATCAATTTCATAACTTGGACCATTACACCTGTTAAAGTATACAGAAAGGCATGAAAGATTGAGAAGACTCTGAAACCGATATATGTGTAGTGTTTAAAAAAAATTAATGGCAATGTTGCATGCATTGTGCAAATATAGCATTGCTGAAAAAGTATTTTAAAAATGAGGGGGTTGGGAGTAGGACCCTTCCAAGTAAAAAAAAAAAAAAAAAAAGAAGAAGTTGTGATTCTCATTTGAACATGTGGAGCGCAAGCATTTGAAAGTTTATAGAGCTACTTTATAGGGAGGTGGTGACTCAAACGGTTAAGGCCAATGTTGAACCCTTGAGCAAGGCCCTTAACCCTATCTGCTCCAGGGGTGCTGTATCCTGGCTGACCTGTGCTCTGAACTGGGATATGTGAAAAAAAATAATTTTGCTGTGCTGTAAGGTACATGTGACACATGATTGAATATGTATAATGTTTGTTTTTTTCCAGTAAAACATGAAATTCAGAAACTAATCCTGATTGTCTTGACACTTTACTGTAGATAATCTCTTCAACACACTGTAAGGAAAGTCATTTAACAAGCATTCCATAAAGATTAGTTAGCCAATAAGATTAATCTTTATTTCTGGAACAAACCTACAACTAGCTAGTAATAAGCTTGATTGCGTTCTTACTGAGGAGTTGCCTACATCATTCAGCTCACATATTAGTTAATGGCATCTATTTTGAAAACATTTCAGCTTTCAGTGCTACAAATGTCCTTAAAGTAATGGTAATGTACTGTAATTAATATTAAACTTTACAATGTAACCATTAAAAATCTTCAATGTGCCCATAAACAAGCTGTAAGCGAAAAAAGATTGCCATTCCTCTCATTACTTTTAAGAATAAACCTGTTGAAATTATGAAGGCTAATATCCACTGTTTAGTACATTGTGCTTAAAAAAGAAAAAGCTCAAGATAATGTGAGCTGCTCTCATTATGTTGTCTGCTTGTTGTATGTAGCACTATATCAGGAATTGTTTTGATTTAAACCATTTAGCTGTTTTGAATTTTCCTGTTGCATTGAATTTACAGTATGTCTGTGAGAGAGATTGCGGTGTCAGACAGGAGTTTATGCTAAACACATTTCCAGTGTAAAATCACTTTGCATTGGGTGCTTTGCCTCACTTGTGTCTGAGCATGTCAAGGACATGGCTCTGAAGGTGTAAACTAAGTGATGTGATAAGATGGTTGCAGGTTGCATAGCACCTTACTTTATTTTACTAGGACTTGTGTCATCTTGGTGTACGGATATTTTCTTTTTTTGATATTACTTGTGTATTTTTTTTGTGTGTGTCAAAGAAAGAAAATATCCGTACACCAAGATGACACAAGTCCTAGTAAAATAAAGTAAGGTGCTATGCAACCTGCAACCAGCTTATCACATCACCTAGTTTACACCTCAAATACATTTGCCTTCAGAGCCATGTCCTTGACATGCTCAGACACAAGTGAGGCAAAGCACCCACTGCAAAGTGATTTTACACTGGAAATGTGTTTAGCATAAACTCCTGTCTGCCACCCTGTGTAGTCCTTCCAACTGTTACAAATACCACAGCTTCAAAGCAATATCCTGAGACAAGCCAAAAGCTCCATGTGTACCTTGGGAGCCTACTACTTCAAACACATAACTAGGGAAAAAAAAAAAAGCAAAAGCAACAAAACAGTTTAGTATAGGCTAGCACAAGTGAAGAGCTTACAGGATGTTAAAGAGAGGTGAAGCTGTAGTCCTGGAAGAACTGCTTTTTTAATTTTTAATGCCTTTGAAACATACTTCTGTGCTCACAATTGAGTTAGATGTATGTGGCCATGCACATAATGAATGGCATAATTGGTTCTGTTCGCCTGCCTTTCTAACTCTCCTCTAAGACCCATTTCAGTCCCATTGATCTGAGCTCGTACGTAATCAATATTCAGCAGCATGCACTCTAGTCAGAGCTAAGGAATAGCAGAAGGCTTGTTCAGAGACTGTGCACTGACACAAAGGCTGCATTTGCTGGCCTTGGGATGAACACTAGCAAAGGAGTTCCTTAGCGTGGGAGGTGCTTGTCCTTTTTCTATAAACCTCACACTTTTGTATCCGGCCTTGCTGAGTATGCTTCTCTCCTGCAGCCTAAACACTTAACGTTGAATGTCCTTTCCCTGGAGCTATTGCTGCCCCAGTTCCATCTCAAAATGCCCACTTACTTTTTAACCTCTCAGTAATCTATACCCATTGGATCAAATTCTAATTATTTCCACAGAACACACAAGATTAATTCAGATGCTTGTGAGGCCTGGTACTGAATTCCTCTCTTTTCATTTAGCTCTTTAAACGATTTTGTGAGTAATATGTGCCCAGGGTGCCCAGTGCCAATGATTAACACACAGTAATAAAAAATAAATAAATATGTATTTTATGCATGTTTCAAGCAGCATCTGTGTCTTGGAGAAGTTGCATGTATTTAAAAAATATAATAATAATAATAATAATAATAATAATAATAATAAGCTTGACATGACATTTTGGATCATTTGGTTAAACAGAAACAAGAAAGTGCATCTAACACCATTAAAATTTAAATGAGTATTGGTAAAGGTATAAAGCTCTAAAGTCTGAAAGGAAACATATAAAATATGTGTTCTATGGCCAGACTCTGCTTGAAGGTCAAGTGAACTCAGCTGATAGAGAAGAAAACCGAGGGAGACAGCAGATTTTTCTATACCAGACAGAAAGTGTGGGAAATTTTATATGAATCTTCCACTATTTTAATTTTCTTTTCTTTTTTTCAATATTGCTTGTCTTCATTTTTTTTTTTAATATCGCTTGTCTTCATTTTTTTTCTTTCTAAGAATAATTGTCTTTCTTTTCTGCATTCTAACACTAGCTGAATGCATATATTCACACCCTATGGCATGCTATTTGTAAACTTTGACAGCCACTTTTATTTCTTGGAACTACTGTAGAAATGATTGTAAAAGGTCTAGATTGTGCAAGGATATTTCCATAGTGAGGAATATAATAATGAATAATAATGAATATGATATATAATTAATATTAATATAATTATAAAATATTTTTTCAGTATTGCTTGTCTGTATTTTTTTCCCCTTTCTAAGCATTTTTTCTGCACTCTAATAGTTTTTACTACGAAAATTATTTTTATTAAAAGTCAGATTGCACAGGGCCAGTAGATTCACAGAGGGTAATACTGTGTATCTGTTTGGTTTTCTTTGTGTCCATGTGGTTTTCCTCCAGGTTTTCCCTCCTCAGGCTCTCCAAAAACATGTGGTTAAATGAACTGTCTACTACAGTAGGTGTGAATGTGTGTGTGCATAGTGCCCTGATTTATTATCTGCCTCGTTCTAGTGATAGGTTCCGGATCCACCACAACCATGGCCAGGTTGGTGAAAATGAATTAATCATAAAACAAAGTTTGTAGTGTTTTTGTATGGAGTTAGTTCTGCTATGCAACATGAGAAACAAATATAGTGTATAATCAAATGCCAGAAAAAATACATCCACACATTCAGTTGACTTCTGTTTCTGGATATTTAATAGTATGTATTTATAAAGCTTTTCATTGTGCTTGCTTAACATTTCACTTGATACAACGTTCTGTATCTTCCATAAGATTGTGAACTTAGTGTGTTGTGTAAGCTCTATGGCCATGAATGCTGACTGCCTTTATGTTATTTATCACTTTCTAAGTTGTGTTATGTAAGTTATGTTTTGTTTATCAATTTAAAAAATGCTAACATATCATCCTATATTAAGACACATAAAGTCTTGATGTGCTGGCATTAATGCCACCCACCTACAATCAATAACCGTTTACACAAAGCCCTGCCTCCTCATAAAGCTGGAAAAGGAAGCCCCATACATAAAGTATTTGGCCTTGGAAATAAGCAACAAACAACTGCTGGGCAAAGATGTTTTTCACCAGTGTTTAAAAGCCTCACTTTGTCTTTGAGATTTTGTCACATAAGATTTAATCAGGAGGATAGTATTGTAAAGGGCAGAAATTGGAAGACAGGCTGAGTGTTGAGAAGACAAATGTTTCAGTTTACTCTGATCTGAAATAAAACAAGCCTCATCTTTGTCTCAGTTACAGCTTTCCTTGCTCTGTCTTCCTGTGGATTAATTCGATTGGCTTCCCAAAAAGAGTGGAGGGAAAATATTAGAAAATAAATTACAATCGTAGCCACTTTCCTTTCCCCATCTGTCTTATTCCAGGGAGCCAGTGTGGAAATTAGATCTGTCCTGCTCTCATGTCTGTATCTTTCTCTCCTCCTCTCTCCCTCTTTCACAATCTACTGATTACCCATCCGTTGGTCTTTGCAAGGTATTAATGATGACCATGAGATTATTTTAGGAAGCTACAATATATGTTTAACCACTCTCCTTTCTAAACAATAGAGTGTCTAAATGGAAACGATAACAAAAAACACAAAATAGTTTTTAATAATGCATAAGTAAAGAGAAGGTGAAAATGGGGGAAGCATAAAGAAGGAAACATTTAGAAAGATACAGGAACATTCCGCTTCATTTGCTGCTTATATTTCTCTATGCCGTAAATACCCTGAGAGTCAGTGAGTTCTAATTTGACCGTGTTGCTCAAAATTATTAAATTGTCTTCATTATAGATTTTCTCTGCTTCTGCTCTCTCACTTTCTTTTGTTCAGGTCTGATTCAGAAACCTGTGAACAAACGAGTAGCTATCAGTTCAGACAGATCCAGATCCAGATTAATGCTATATTTGAGAGCAAAAGGCAATTCAGCACTAAGTACTCAGCATTACCCTCATCACTTGCCAACTGTTAAATGCCATTTCTCAGCTGACAGGCAGGAAATCAGGTTTTAGCTCTGTAATTCTTTCTCTCAGCACATGTCAAGTAAATTTTTAATTCATATACACTACCGTTCAAAAGTTTTAGAACACTTTCTAACTCCATGATGGTTCCTGATTTTTATTTCTTTCTACA
>JAQMYG010000036.1:21520082-21535430 GCA_030014215.1 Clariallabes teugelsi | reverse complement strand
ACCTAATCCCATATGTGTTATTTTATAGTTTTGAAATCCCCAGTATTGTTGTAGAATGTAGAAAATAAATCACTAAATAAAAACAAAGAAATTTGCAAGTGTTCTAAAACTTTTGAATGGTAGTGCATATATATATGCATGCTTTTTATTTTTGTTCACATTTAATCGAAATACCATGCATCAAAATAATTATTTTAATGAAACTATAGAAATATGATATATGTAAATGCAGATCGTTTACAATCATAATTTTAATTCCAAGAAATAAAAGTGACTGTCAAAGTTTACGAATAGCATGCAATAAGGTGTGAATATATGCATTCACCTAGTGTTCCTGGGATAAGCTCTGGATTAAACATGACCCTGACTAGGCATATACTGGAGATGAATAAATTTACTTAATGACTGCATTGCCTGTCCAGGGGAAATGTTGCTAATTCAGCACCCAACTTCATCCCTTTTATAGTCAGCAGGTTTGTCCATCTTGGAAAATTGCTTCTTTGACCAACTTCTTTTAATTAATTGAATAAAATTTTTATTTAGTTTAGTTTAGTTGTTTGTTTAGTTTCTTTGCATAATGTTTTTGTAGCAATATAACAATTGCTACAAAAAACATGATGGAATAATACTGTATATATGCATCATGGAATCCAAGTTTGTGTGTTTATGTTTTGATTAGCTATGTTTACATGGAAAATATTTCAATTATTCCAATTAGTAATACCAATTAAATTACTTACGTGGATGCAGGTCCGATAAGATTTAATTATAAATCATTTAATCAGAATATAACTTTTTCACAGGTGGTTCTGAGCACTGTATAAATTGTTCAATCGGTCCAAAAATATAACAGAAGAAGCAGAAGATGTCTAACTTTGAGGTTAGTTTAGCCTTCCCATCTCTTCTGATAAATCCTGCCTTCTGAGTTATAATTGGCAAAAATAATTCTGCCTCATCTATGATTGGTTAGATGCTTTACTACATATGATATGCCAAGCAAATCAGTGCCTATTCCTTAGCCAGAGACCCAGTGGATGAAAGTAAAGACAGGTGGGAGAGAGAGAAAGTTTACCACAGAGTTTACCAATCAGGAATGGAAATGAAATTCCCCTATCAGAAAATCAACATGTAACCTCAAATGGGGTTAATATGCACAGAAAAAAATATATATTTATACAGATAATAGAAGAACAAATGGATATAGTGTTTACATGGCTAATATTTACATATTGAACTGATTATTAAAGGTTTACACCACCCCTCTCATTTTTATTAAAACATTTATTTCAATCAGGTCAGATTGGCTCCAATTCATATGTTTACATGATTAATTAATTCTGATCATAAGTAGAGCATTAGGGTCAGGGTGAACACACCTACAGTGGTAGGTAAATGTATTTATTGTTATTTGTATAAGTAAAAACAATTTTTTTTAAATGGCCTGTTCCCCTAAAAACAGCATAAAGTAAAAAAAGGCATGAGGATATAGCTGAATTTCTCAGTTTTACTGGATGCATCTCCTGGCTTTTCCTTGTTGACATTTTAGCACATCTCTTATCAGTGATTGTAGACATATAAGGTAAGAGTGGAAATATGTGTCCATTAAGATAGGAGGATGGCACGAAGGCTAAAACCAGCAAGGAAAAAACGGGGCTGGCTGCTTAGGTAAATCTCCCCATAAAATCCAACCCTCTGCACAACAAAACATCAAAGGAGGGATTGACTTGGGCGCCAAAGTTTCTTTCATCTTTCCAACTTTCCTCAATTCACCAGCCAGAGCTGAAAGTCACCATTTAAGGCTTTCACGTCATGCTTTCAGGATGCAGGTATACCGTATGGTAGGTTCTCTCATTTTTTTTATCTCTGTTCAGTTTAAAGTGGTTTAAAACTTTTACTGGGATTAAACATTTTGTCAACAAGATCAGCTGCATCACAGCACCAGCTTTCATGTTGGAATTCATATTGTCTCCTGCTTTGTATACAATGAAGTGCAAAATATGAGAGAAAGTGGGGTTTGTATATGCTTCCAAAACATTACTGATGGAGCATATCTAAATGCCTGAGTACAGACCAAGCCTGTGTTAGTGTTTTTGAGCTGTCCAAGGTCCAGTGCATGAGAATTCCTCTTGACTACAGTATACCACAAGAAGGTCACAGTACTGTTGGTAATATAGTTATATACGTGGTCTGTTCGGAAATTATCCAGCCATTGTTAATATAACAAGAACGGTTTACCAAGGAGAGTAACCTGGAATGTGAATGTGTGAAAAATGACGACATTACTGTACTAGTCAGTGCGGTGCTAGACGCCATTGTGTGAGAATGTGTACTGTGTGGCATTCAAAATGACTGAGTGAGTGGAGCAACAAATCTGTATGAAATGTTGCATTTAGTTTGAACATTCCTTCACTGAAACTATTCAGATAATTCAGAAGGCTTTCAGTGACAATGCAATGAGTGCACCCAATTACCCAGTTCACTCAGCCCCCCCACAGCCCAGATTAGGCACCCTGCAACTTCTATCTTTTCCCTAAACTAAAATCACAGATGAAATAGAAGACATTTCAGACTGTTGATGAGTCAGGAAAATATGATGAGGCAGCTGATGAAGATTCCAACAAATGATTTTATAGAGTGTTTTAAAGAGTTGGCAGCACGGTGGTGTAGTGGTTAGCACTGTCACCTTGCACCTCCAGGGTCCGGGTTTGATTCCCGGCCAGGCTCGATTCCCGTCTCTGTGTGCATGGAGTTTGGGGAGAACATGTGCTTGGTGGGTTTCCTCCGGGTACTCCGGTTTCCTCCCACAGTCCAAGATATGCAGGTTAGGCTAATTGACCTTTCCAAATTTCCCGTAGTGTGTAAATGGGTGTGTGAGTGTGTGTATGTGTGTGCCCTGTGATGGATTGGCACCCTGTCCAGGGTGTACCCCGTCTCCTGGGATAGGCTCCAGGTCCCCGCGACCCTGAATACAGGATAAAGCGGTATAGAAGATGAGTGAGTGAGAGATGAGTCAGTGAGTTTTAAAGAGTTTAAGAGATGCTGGGAGAAGTGTGCGAGGTCCCAAGGTGCCTTCTTTGAAAGGGACTGAGGTGTCATGGTCCTATGTATAATGTTTCTTGTATCTTTTTTGTATCTCAATAAATGTCTCTATTTTTCATATTAGATTTTACCTTGTACTTTACTGTATATCTATCATATAACTTTGTCACAAGTGACTTAAAAACTTAGAGCATTCAGAATGGCAATATTCTAAAGCAATAGTACTCTATGATGAGTGTGTAAATTATGGAAGGTAAGCAAAGAATATGTGAATATGCTGGTCACATTAAGTCTCGAATCACTGAATTCTTATTCAAGGTTTAGAGGTTTAGAAGTCAGGACATGTCACACATCCTAATCTTCAGTGTATTAGCAGGCTTTGTACAGTCAGTTTTCTTTTATTTGGATTTAAATAAATGCTCTTTCTCTTTTTAATCTCTATTGACTATTTCTGGAGCATGGAGGTTATTAAAGCAAATTCAAAATATTTCCCTGTACTGATCAAGGAAGGGCAGATCAATTTAGCTGATAGCTTCTTACAATGGGCAGTTTTTGAAGTAATTGGTAAATTTTGCTCTTAAATTCAAAATATATGTTTTATAAATTGTAACCCTTTTGATTATGTAACCATTTAAACTCATGTAGCCACACTGATTTAAATTAAAGCCATAACTGCAAGAAACTAGTTAAGCTACTGTATGTCATCTGTGTTAGTTAGTATGGCACTGGACAAGATTCAAAAGCTGCTGAGATTAAAAAGGTACAAAAAGGAATTACATTATATCATTATAAATTCAATACTGATCAGACCATATCAGTACTACCAAATTAAATGTCAACAAGTCTGTAAAAATCCCACTAGTCTTTTTTGTGATTCACTGTTTCCCACATGAAATCATATGTAGAATAATTTTATGAAGAAAACAGTGAATCACAAAAAAAGATGGGTTTTCACAGACTGGGTCACACGTTTTAAATTAATCTGCTCTGTTGTTTTTCAATTTACCTCACCAGCTGCTTGTAGTGTGCTCATCTAAATACATTTACTGTGGTCAGAGAATAAGAGTATATGTTATAGTATAACATGGCTGTGTTCAATAACAAGAGAGCTTGTGAAATGTTCATGAACATACAGTACCACAATTGAACTTTTGTACGACAAAAGTGCTAGTGCTCTAGTGCTCTAATTTTTTTAATCTCAGCCCTGCTGTACTATCACATGCACTCCTGTACTCTCGAGCCTGTTCTGCCAATTGTGCTGCTTTGTCAAAAAATGCTACCATAATGTGATGGATAACAGAGCGACTATCAATATGTTCTACCCTTTTTAAAAATTGTAAATGTTATAGGTGTAAATGTACTATAACAATAAAATGGAGCATGTTTTTTTTTTTTTTACTTTCTTCTAAAATAATTCTGGGAGAAATTGGAGTAGCTTATACTGATAGACAATTATCCCCATTAAATAATGCACCCAGTACATACAGTAACCAAAAAAATGAATGAAACCATTCCCAAGCTCTTCGGTCTTTGCATGTGTAGAACCATTAAGTAACAAAAAATTATATAGTAGGTAGCATGATTGGCAGAACACCAGGCTAGTTGTGGAAGACAATTACCAATGGATTAAAAACTACTTGCAAAACAAAACCATTAGGTGCACTGGCAATTGGAATGTCACAATCTGTAGCCCTGGTTTATGTAAAACACATGGTTTAACACTTTCATGAATTCTCCTTTGCAAGTGATTCCTAAACAAGCTCAAAATCTGTATAAGAGATGGTATTACCTTTTTAGGGAAGAATTTAAGATTATATACTACATACATAGTTATGTGGCTCTGATCATGGGAAAATACTAGAAAAACCTGTGTGTGTGTGTGTGTGTGTGTGTGTGTGTGTGTGTGTGTGTGTGTGTGTGTGCACATGTGTGTGTGTTTTCAACTTGTTGGAGGTGTTTTTTTTCTCCCTCCACTGCTTTATTTTTAATAGTACACAAAAGAGTTTTAGTAAAACCTTCTCATATGACTGTCCTATATGGTTGTAGTTTTTAAAAAGTTTATTGACAAAATGAATCGCCTCCTCTTAGACTTTCATTATAAATTAATTTCACTGGTTCCCTGTTTTTCAAAGGACTCAGTCGTATCGGCATTTCGAAATTAGATAATCTGGATATGGTTAAGAGACTTCAAACCGTTTATTGAAATAGACATGAGTATCAAAGCAGTTTGAATTGTCTACTATGTTCAAAGTAGTTCAAACAGCTATATTGGTTAGATATCTTTTTTGTTTTAGGGACTGTAGTCCCAAGGAATCAACCAGTAATAATTATGACTATGGCCCAATTAATACAAAGAGGACAAATGAAGATCCCATTACTGTAACAATGTTTGCTAATCCCCTATAATTAAATGACAAACTCTCAAGCTGTTCTGCGAGTTCAAGCATGTACAGCCTACCATGCAGAGTCCTGAACTGTAGCAGTGCTCTATTGTAGTATGTCAAGGTCACCCTTCTGATCAAGAGCTAATCCTAGTGGAAGGACTCTACTTTGTGCACCACAAAATATACCTATCCCATTATAAGCTCCCTCGTTCTCTGAGCAATTTAGTTCTGATTAAGCAGTTCATCTGAGGCTATTTTCCGAGGTGTGCTTCTACTGCCACAGCTGTGGGTAAGTCCTGTTGCTTTAGATGTGTCTCCAAAGGGGTATTATCTGCACAAGCCTCCTACACGGGGGAGAAAGGCTAGATTTTGCCAGCTTATCTTTGCTCTTCTCCACATTTCTGCTGGGCTAGATAGAATTGAAGCAGGCTAAGAAGCCTTCCAGAAAACACCGCACAATTACACACAAGGTCCAATCAATTTTTTCATTTGAATCTACAGCAAGTGAAGACTATAAGCTTCCTAAAGACATCACCTTTTACCTTCCCCTTTGGCAGTGAATGCCATGTTATTCTCTGGGCTTTTTTCAGCTGGATTATGCATTGTCTGCGATACATATAAATAAGATAATTTTTTTTTTTTGAGGGAAAATGCAATTATTTGATAATAGTCTGAGTTGTGGTAGTCACAAAATAACCCTTTGTGTACTGTGACAAGGACGAAGCAACATAGCAGACTGGGGAAAAGAGTTGGGGGGAGGTGTCTGACATTTGAAATTCCCTAATGCAGTGGTATTTTTCAAGCAATTGGCTTCTTAAGACAATGTTAAAACAGTATGTTGCTAACTTCAAGCACAGATGTAAAAATTCAGTGCAAATTCAGCTTTTGAACTCCAACCATACAGTAAGTGACTATGTATTTTCAAATGCAGGTACTGTATGAAATGCTTCTGCAATTTTCAGATTGTGGCATAACCACTTCTATGGAATACTACGATGGCTAGATGTGGTGTTACAACCTGAGATACAGTATGTTGTTATATTGTGTGCGTGTGCGTGTGTGTGTGTCAGTACTTTCCTACTGTAGTTTTTTTTGTTTCCATTCCGTGTTACCAATTCCAACCTTAGATGACATAATTATTGAGCGACTATATACTATACAAGCCTTCACAGAAGTCAGCACAGAAAGCTTGAATTCTCAATGATTACTCATTTTACTAATTCTTTTGCTGTTCAGTATTAGAGTTGTGCTTTTGCCTTGCTTTTCCCGACTTCCAGTTGAGAGACCTGCGGTGACTTTCACCTAGCCAGCCCATCCCCGTCTGAAGAGATCTTCCCAGACAGTAGCCTGCCTAGCTCACAAACTAGAATAAGACAAGCCACTCCAACAAGTTAAATGACCCAGACAGTGACATAAGATCACTGACCTGACATGCAATTGATAAAAACAAATCACTTGGTCACTTTTTTTTCTGGCCACGCTGTACCACCCACAGGAAGACATGGTTATCCATACCTAAATCTGTGTCTGATTAGGAGGCAATAACTAGCCATTAGCATTTTCTGCTAGCTAGAGCATAACACAGAGATACATTACTTAAACACAACTGAAAGATTAGCACAACATTTGTGAGACAAAGAAGAGTACCCAAACCAGAACTTAAACACTAATCATAATTATTCAAAACATAAACCAGGTATGTAGTAATTAGTGCAAGGCGACAGTGCTAACCACTACACCACCATGCCACCATAAGTATGACACAACTATTAACAATTATACAGAAAAAATTGGCATCAAATAAATTGTTGCTCCGTAGGCGTAAATGAACTGGTGGTTTTGACTATACACAGCACATATATTTTATCTAGCCACAATTGTCATTCAATAACTAAGAAATAAAAATTTCATATACTCACTCATCATGTGACAGAAAATCCATGAATCAGAATATGGAATTATGGAATGGGAGTGTGAAGCTAGTTTTTTATATGAGAGAAATTTTTTGCGCCATAAATCGGAACAGGTTGGAGATAAGAGACAAGGTTATCAGTGGTGCTACATGTATCATTGCAAGCTGTTCAATAAAACGTTGGGGAACATTATTGGTTCTTCACTGCCATGGAGACATTGTCCTGGGGGACACAGGTTTGATACAGCAAGTCTTAGCTAAGTGGTGCATTGCTCATATCACCCATCTGCTGGCCTGCCAAATTCAATCATTATGACAGACGATGACACGGGATTCACAGAGCAGCCCTGCTGTGACTATCTCTCTCTCACTCTCTCTCTCTAACACACACACAGACACACACACAGACACACACACACACACACACACACACACACATCTAGAATTTACACTATTTAAACTTACTAATGTATCTTGCTGATCTTACAGAAGACACATAGTGAGAAGAAACTCTTGTCTTGTGCTTCACTTATCTTTTAGGATTGGCATTTTATGAGAAAAATATACATCAGGCAAGGATCTTTTATTATTTATTTTAAACTGGCTACAATCACAATCTACAACTATTATACAATCAGTATTATACCAAAAGTGTTGACTTAATATTTAGAAATGTTCTCCATAAAAAAAAAAATGTATTGCAATAGGGATTATTAGAATATACACTCAAATCCCTTAAGTGTTTGTCAGCAGTATGCTCTAACCAAGTGAAATGAAAAACAGAGTGTAACCTGAGGTAGTAGAATACAAACCTTCTTATCACACCAAACAAAGTCACATATTACATATAGTACTGTGCAAAAGTCTTGAGCCACATTTCATTTCTTCATATTAAACTAAATAAAATAGTCATTTAAATTAAGAAAGAATTACCATTAAGAAATGGTGCATAAATATACATGTAAAAATTGGTTGTTTATGTAACAATCTTAGCAGCAACCGCATTTCCCCTCTCATTCATTGCAACCACTCAGCAGTCAGCATCGCCAGAATACTGTACTAATCACCAGCCTGATCATCTGTCCTCATCTGCACCTGTTTCTCAGTGGTTCATGCCTTAAGTTATAGGGTTATTTGTGCTTGAATGACACATAACTCACAATGTGGCTTAACAAACAAACAAACATAAAACATTCCTCTGAAACTGGTCAGATACTGGGACTGAACTAAAAATAAACCAAAAAAGTCCTGGAGAAATATTCTTCAATTCTATGTAAAAAAAAAAAAAAAAAAGCCTTACTCTTTGGAAGCAAAATATGAAAAACTAAGGGGTGGCTCAAGACTTTTGCACAGTACTGTAGATACATGTGTGTAGCTCTGAGTGTAGGCAATTAATATGGTACGGTTTAGTTTTTCACACTGCAGACAGAACAGATCAACCCTGCGCATGGACTACAGTCCCACGTAAAAAAAAAAAAAAAAAAAAAGAACATCAAAGCCAGCAATGCTAATTTTCCCATTATGAAAGCAATCTTGTAAGAGCTGTGGCTCACCATATGAAAATCAATACATTTCATTTTCATGCCATGCAGCATTGCTCATTATGTCACACACTGTGAAAGTTTTATACTTAAATGTCTTCACTGAGTGCTAGAGCATACACATAGACAATGGCAAGGCACCAAAAATCACAATTCTTATCTGAACATGTACACTTTCTTTCTTAGGTATAAAGGCATCAAGCTATTTAAAATATAAAAGATATATCTTAGTGCTGCTTCTGGTTCAAAAGACCCAGAATAGATGTCAATACTATAGCAATGAATGACAGCAAAAAAGAGAATTGGTTTTATATGGAAATTGAGGGCTAATAGTGAGTGCCCTAAAAAATTGTTTGACACCATCTCAGCTCACAAAAAAAATATCAGAACACTCTGTGTACAGCGTAGAGCACATTGTGAAAAACTTCCCACAAATCCAGTGGTGTGCAAGATTTCATATCATCAGCAGGGTCAAGCCCAGATACAAAATATGGAGACTCATCAATATTGGAATTACTGAAATCAAACTTATATTTGCTGATGAGCAATATAGTAAATGTAGAGATCTTTATACCAGGTACACTATACCAGGTATAGTAGCAGGTCTCTATGTGACAGCTATAAAAACTTACACAGTTTTTATAGAGATGTCCAGCAAGTTATATAATGTAAAACCACTAGGACTTATATGCATTCTGTGGAACAACATATTTTATACAACATAACAAAGTTATGTGGCATATTGTAGTGTAATCTTCTGTTTCACTTTCAAATTAATAGTTTTTTTTTCTGATAAGATGCAGTAGGTAGCCATGATGCACTTACAGTAATATTTTCTAAAGAAAATATCAGACTATACTTTAGTTCTTGCTTGTATACCATCCGCCCAAGAAAGCTGCTTGTTAAGCTTACTGACCTGGGGGTTCCAACTCCCAGTTGTGATTTGACAGACCACAGGTGGTGAGAATGGAAAACAAGGTCTCTGCGAACCTTATAGTTACAGTAGGAACACCACACAGTAACACCACAGGGCTGCTGCTTAGCCCCAAACTCTACACCCTGTATCTACACGGCATCACCATCCAGCACAACTCTGTGCTGACAGTCCTACATTTCTGGGTCTTCACTTGACAGAAAACCTGAGATAGACCAAAAATACTGTGGCTACAGTGAAAGGGGCCCAGCAACGGCTGTACTTTATTAAGCTTCACGCAGCCATCACCCCTCATCCAGGCCTTGGATTTGGCATTACTTGGTATTACTGTCTGGTTTGGAAACATCACCCAGGCAGAACGGAGGACTCTCCAAAGAGTCATAAAGGTTGCAAGAAAGATCATTGGATCTGACCTTCCCTCCATGGACACTTCATACACACAATGCTGCCGGAAAAACAGCGCAGAAAAAAAAGCACGTCTCATCTCTGTAAGTTTTTATAGCTATCATATAGAGACCTGCTATAATCAGTGTACCTGGTATAAAGAAATCTGATTACTATACTTCACCTTATTATTATCGACAAAGAAAAAAGTGCAGTATAAAAACTGTCAAATTAAATGGGCAATTAAAACTTTATTACAATTTACAATTTAAATAAATATATATACCTTTATGCAATAGTTCCATATTTGGGGATCATTTATAAAAATACGATACTGCATTATAGTACTACTGGATAATCTTTATAGCATGTATAGCCTGACAGCTTCCTTCTACTGGTTGTTTTCTGTATGTATATTCTACTTTTCTTATCTTTCTTGTTTTTTCAATCAATTTTGTGAGTAGTAATAATGGTGTATTTAAGATCAGCCTATTCCTGCGCCAGGTTAGCTGTCATTTTGTTGCTGTCACACTTAACCTTATCCCTGTCTTGTGATAGTGCTTGCATTAGAAAAACATGTCACTGTCTGAACACCTGTACTGTTGTTTCAAGGTCTTTATACTTTGTGCATTTATCCTTCAATAGAAATATTGCTTTCTATTCCACTCTGTTTGTTCTGGAATACCAAACTCTTTACATCATTTCTCTGCCTTTTCCTTTACACACAACCTAACATTTGGTCTAGCTCCCTTTCAAAAATGAGATTAACAGCAAAGGGCAAGTACAACTTGCAAACTGATGGAGAAAAGTCTCCAGTATGCTTAGGATCTTGATTAATCATTGCTGTTCTGTAAACAGTGCTCTTCAGTACCTGGAAACCTTTGAATTAACATGTATCAATCTAATGCTAGCAATTACAAAACTGATTTTGGCAGCTAGCAGCAAGTTTTTTTTTTAAAAGATGACTCATTCACCCATGCTGTTGTCAAGACCACAGGAACTGAATCGTAGGATAAGATCAGCTAGGTAATTTGGGCATTGCAGTGCACAAGCAGAAAATTGTGCAACATATTACTGTGCCACAAAAGTGCCTAAAATTGTTGTAAATATTCCTGGATGACCACAAAATACTGCAGCTTCATCAGGCATATGATGGCTGAAGAATCGAGACCAGGGTATAAATATAATAAAATTGATATAATGAGTCTGGGCATTTTGTAGTCCATGCATACAGTAAGTTAAAAACAGACAGTTTTTACACTGATCTTATGCAGATGTGTATGTGCAAAGGAGAAATCGACATCGCCTACATTATGTCAATAATACTCAAAGATAAAATAACAGAAGAACAAAACAAGAGAAAAATGTAGTCAAGAACATACTGTATGCATCACATAAGCTTGAGTAAGTAGAAACAGTTACAGGAATCATGCTAATGTGGATTTGTCTTACTGGTTAAATCATTATGTTGATCAATATAAATTAATATATAATCATAAAAAAAATTAACAGTGATTTCTGCTAATCCATGCATGGACTAGACTTAAACATCTCTGATTGGTACAAATCAAGCAGACACAATCACAAATGTAACTATAATGCTTTTCTATTAAACCACTTCAATATCGATATGGTAGTTGTTGTTCATCCACTTTTGCTTGAAAGGTTCAATATCTTCACTATCAGAATAACCTCTGCTGATACCCACGTTACATATTACATTTTCACTACTGTACTCACTAGAGATACTGTACAGTACATAGTCTTCCATTCTCACTTTTCTCTATTTTGTATTATATCAATGCTTACATTCCTCCCTATTATTAAGCATTCACTTGAATATCACTAGCTGTGTTTGTACATGCATTTGTATTTCTTTCGTACCACAAATGAACCTTACAAACTGACAAATGAGTCGTGCAATTTAATTTCCTCCGGATATTATGCAAATTATTACGACAGTGCATCTAAAAAAAATTAGAATATTGTGGGAAAAGTTTTGTTTTTGTAATTTAATTCAAAAAGTAAAATTCTCATATATTCTAGATTAATTACCCATAAAGTAAAATATTTCAAGCCTTTTTTGTTTTAATTTTAATGGTTACGGCTTACAGATCATGAAAATCCAGGATTCTTTTATTTATAAGGATTATTGTTTCTGCAATTAGAAAACTAGAGCAACCAAGAATCTATAAAAAAAAATAAAAAAAATTTGCTTATGCTTAAAACCAAATGTTTCTAAAATAGCAATATGCAGAAACCTTTTCGCTTACCTAAAATTATTATCTGGGCTATATCCACATGGAAAATTTTTCAAAGGTAATTGTTTCAGCAATCTTCTTAGCTCTTTGCTTGATGCATGTCCTTATAAACCTGCCAAAAATAACAAGCAATTTGATCATATTGGCAAGGTAGCCAAGCCTGGTTCATGGGACTAGTAAGAAGGGTTTGTAAGTGAGCCAATGAATATACGGTTGCAGTACACTTAGTTTGACAATTTTAGGACAACAAAAAGAGCACCAGACTGATAAAACACACAGCAAAGTAAACAGTGCACATAATAACAGGATCAGGATAAACTAGACAGCATAATTAAGTGTTTGACTGTGCAAATTGCATATGCTGTAAACCATCATAAGTAGCAGCATGTAAGGGAATGCAGCAGTTTATAACAAATGTACAAGATACTATCTGGTAGAAGATTGTTTCTGTAATTCCTAATAATGCTGTTCCAAGTTCCAAAAAAAAGCTAAAAAACAAATAAATATATCCTTCTTGCTGACTACTCAAGTATGGCTGCACAGCTCCAATTATGGAAATAAATTACCAGGTTCAACTGTGCTGGCTTAACAATACACACACTGCATACTTAACAGTTGCATAGAAAAAGGTAAGCATGCTTAAACTCATATTCCTTATTCAATCAATTGATACTGTATATCCGCACATTAACAGGTAATAAACAACAAGGCAAAAACACCAGCAAAAATCATAAAGATATACAGAATGGTTATGTTATGTGGTGCAGATTTGTGAGCCTCACCATGGGATGTAATAATGCTTATAAGAGCCCTTATGCAGGGCCTCTGAGGGGGTCAACAAAATCGGAGAATGTGAGCGTGCGTATGAAATGCATGTGAAGACCTTCCCATTCAAAGATAGTGTTGGGTTTATTAATTGGCAAGTAAAAAGGAGAACACACGCTTAACAAGTGGCGTACTGTTCTCTCTCTTTAAAGTGTGCTGGCTTCTTGCCTTTGTCTTTGTCTTGACTTGCACTTGTCTTGACCTTAATACCATACAGGGTGCTGGTATACAAGTGCGCAGGTATCTAGGCCCTTAAATTAACTCACCACAAAAGTTCCACATCTGCTACAACTATTGGCTCAATCAGATAACCTGTGTTAGCTTAATGTCTTTAGCCCCTCCCCTTTAGTTTTAGTTTTGTTGCACAGTGTGTAGCCAATTCATGTGTAAAAATGATTTCTCATTCCTCATTCCAATACTTTAAGCATAGTACAAGGGTGAGACTCTTAGCCATAGTAAACCATTGCAGTGGTGCAAATATTTTAAAAAGTCTGTACGTCTGTTAATGACGATCCTCATACTGCTCACTGCACTATTTATGCATTACAGAAACTCCGTGAATTATTGCCACATCCCCTGTACAGTCCTAACCATCCCCCGTACAGGGATTTCCACATGTGTGGGCCATTTACAGTAAGAAGTTTCATCAGTGACAATGACATGAAGCAGGTCATTTGATCATGGCTCTGGAGTACTGAGAAAACTTTCTGCCTTGATGGTATCCAAACAATAGTGAAACACTAGGATAAGTGATTTAATGTATATAAAGATTAAGTAGAGAAATAATTAATATAACTCACTCACTCACTCACTCACTCACTCACTCATCATCTATACCGCTTTATCCTGTATTCATGGTCGCAGGGTGGCCTGGAGCCTATCCCAGGAGGCAGGGAACACCCTGGACAGGGGTGCCACTCACTCACACACTCATTCACACACTACGGGCAATTTGGGAACACCAATTAGCCTAATCTGCAGGTCTTTGGACTGTGGGAGGAAACCGGAGTACCCAGAGGAAACCCACCAAGCACAGGGAGAACATGCAAACTCCATGCACACAGAGACAGGAATCGGACCCGGACCCTGGAGGTGCAAGGCGACAGTGCTAACCACTACACCACCGTGCCGCCATTAATATAACTATTAATAGTTAATATAATGTAACTATCTTGTTGTTTTTATTCTGGACACTAAAAGTCCTAGTTTGACCTGAACACTTCTCAAAGTTTCACAGATGAGCAATTGATGGCCATTATATTTTTTTTTCCTCACCTCTGATATCACCACCAGTATGTGGGATGTGAATTAAAGTGTGAATGAGCTGTAATTACAATAAATAAATAAAGAGAAGTTTTAAAACAAGAACAGAAACACCCACTTTTAGAGCTGATATGAATAAATTGAAAGAAAATCCGAGCTAAGTCAAAGCAGTTTAAATGGTGATGTGGAAAGAGATGCCTCTTCTGTTATATTGCTTGTCGATTCTCCTATCTGTCCAGTACAACTTGTTATTGATCTTATTTAAACAAGGTTAACCAGGTGTGAACCAGGCAGGGACCCCGAGGATCAGCAATCAGCCACATTTCACTGATGTTTGACAGAGAAATTAAGCTCAGGTTACAGTACCTTGCTAGCCACACAAACTGATCAGTGTTAGCAGACACTGGACCTTAAAGCTTCCTGCTTAAACATCATGATTCTTTATAAAATAGGTCAATGCAGTGTTGCCAGATCTCTTCAGAAGAAGGTAGCTACTGTAACACATGCTCAAATTGTCATGAAACGCCAGATGAGGTAACAGATTAGTGTGCACTATATCTTCAAATTAATATGTACATCAGAACCTTTTACATAAATAACTTTTAATTGTTCTAAATATTACCACAATAGATATTGTTCTTTAAAATAAAGAACAATGCTTATGCATCAATGCATGTAATTGATCATTGTAAATAATGGTCGTGGGGCCGGGGATGGAATGTTGTCCTCTGCGCCTGAGACAGAAGCTCCCTCCTCACAGGAGAGATATTAGATCTGAACACCACACACTGGTCGGCCAACGGGG
>JAQMYG010000036.1:21459311-21473944 GCA_030014215.1 Clariallabes teugelsi | reverse complement strand
AACTGTGTGTCATCAGCATAACAATGAAAACTAATACCATGCTTACGGATTATGTTGCCCAGAGGAAGCATGTAAAGGGAAAAAGGCTATTTAAGGCTATTTAAGGCTATTTTGAAAATGTATTATTCAATTAATTAATTAAAGTAATAATATGAAAGGTATCTAGTGGCGTGTACAGTATAGCCTAAACTTGAGTACATAGATATCTTATAGTACACACACTCACTCACTCACTCATTCACTCAGTCATCATTTATACGCTTTATCCTATATTCAAGGTCGCAGGAGGCCTGGAGCCTATCCCAGGAGACTTAGGACAGGGTATTTTATAATAGAATTACAGTAAAAGTAAAATAATGTTTTTTTTTTTATCATTTTAACACAGAAATGGAGATAGTGACTGTTGTAGTAATCATCTGGTGGGATGTATGACTAACAACAAGTGCACTATTACATAAGGATCTTGCAGTAACACATAACAGAGTCCACTATACATTATATTTCTACACTTACGTAAATGTTAAACTCCTACATTCTTAGCATATTGTTGCACATCTACTTAAACCAAATGAGAACCTTGTATTAAGACAGTGAGTCACTTCTACAATATTCAAAAGCAACCTTAATCTAATTTAAATCTAATTTGGTGTGAAAATGTAATAATAATGGTTATTGTGCTTAGAGAGAAAAGAAAAAAATCTGTGGCAACTTTCAAAGAATATGAAAAATAAAATCTTTTAGTTCAATTTTCAGTTGCCTAAAACACGCTACAGTAAATTTTTTCATGTATGATTATTATTCATCATCTAATGAATCTGGTGTAGCAGAGGATTATACAAAAAAATTGTTATTCTTCACAGTCAAAAGTCCCGGTTTGACATGAACACCCCTCCTACATTCTGCACACACAGAGAAATGTTGGAGAAAACACATGAAGAAACTGAAGGAAAACTTGTAATGAAAAGATATAAAATGTGTCTAATTCTTGATGGCAATATCCAATTAAAACTTTTCACATATATATATTTTTTTAAATAGACTTCTAATATTGACATTACTTCACTTTATCAAAGGCTTCCATGTATGCAAGTACTGCCAAAACTCTAGTTTATATTTGGTTGACTTCGAACGTGAACACTCTGTGGGATTCATGTGTGTAGTTACTTGCACAACTACATGCTGCAATTAGCTTTTCTTCCATATGTAATACACTGCAATTACACTTTATTCATGCTTTGCTACACTATAGTCACAGTCAAATAGAGAGTTATCACTGGAGGCACAGTGCTAGCAAAGACATGAGAAGTTAAAGGGTAAAAGACTGTACTTAAGGGCTCAGCTGTGGCTCTTTGGGAATCCTTGGATTTAAACTGTTGAACTGAGTGAATTGAATCGTTTAATAACTAGCTCAACACCTTAACCAGTGAGACCCAAGAATTTTAATCTGTTCACTCATTTCGTACACCATCAACCTTACCATTAAATAAGTTTAGACTTCTCTTTTGCTTCATTGACATTGGAGGTGTTTCTGAACATGCAAGGAGTTTTACCCTGTGAATATCTTGCTGTAGTTAACCAGTTAAATAAATAAGTGATATAAATGATAGAAGAAGTCACTTTTTTCAGCTAGCTCATGTAAGCAGATGGTTTCTAAATGAATTCAGAGTGGTACTTTATAGACCTGACTTCACCTCTACCAAATAAATAACCATCCAAAACCTATCAAACATCAGAAAAAGTGAGAAAAAGAAATTCTAAAACATCTGAACTGAAATAAATCATGTTACTGAAATAAGCCTTTCATAAACTCTCCAGTATTGTGTTCTTAAAGATTTATGCAATGTGTATAATTATTTTAATGGCCCTAGGTGGGTACTCTTGTTGGAGCCAGACAGCCTGGTTTGAGTGTTTCAGAAACTGCAGATCTCCTGAAATAAATAGCAGTCTCAAGAGTTTACACAGAATGGTGCAAAATACAAAAAGTCATCAAATCATCTCTGTGCAAAAATGCTTTGCTGATGAGAAAGTTTAAAGGAGAATAACCAGCTTGGATAATAAGAAGGCTACAGTAACTCAAATAACCACTCTATACCACCATTATGAACAGAAAAGCAATTCAGCATGCACAACATGTCGAACCCTGAAGCGGCTGGGCTACAACAGCAGAACCCAATATTAGGTACAATTCCTGTCAGCCATGTTACAGTGGGTGCATGTTCACTGAAATCTGAAAGTTGAAGAATGTGAAGAAAAAAGTTTCAGATTACTGTTCTTGGTTGGGAATAAATTATATTATTAGATTTACAAACACTGTAACTCCAATTTATAACCGTTAGTTCTTCAATTATTTCCAAGCATCCATATGCGTATTATCTTTCAGTAAGTCGCTCCATTACTAAACACAAGTCACAGAGCAGAATTGAAAACTCCACTCTCTTCTTTTTTCCTTGCAATTTTGTAATGAAGTTACTTTACATTATGTAGTATGATTGATATATTTTTTCGTAGTAACAGTAATAATCTTTTTCTTTCCCAGTTCTGGTTATGACGATTAAAAGCTCTCAGATTCAGAGCCAAACCTTTTATGATGGAACATACTGAAACATTTCTCTGGATTACACCTTGCTACATCATGACACAATCTTCCTTTTGAACATGAAACCATGATGCTTCAAAGAAATTATAATCCAACATTAATTATAGCTGTTTTTTGCAAAGCATACAGCTGTAAGAATATGGGCTCGACATTCAAAAATAAACAACAAGCATACACACAAAATGCATTTATTTACCTTTATCATGCCTGTGTTTAAAAAAAGAAAAATCAGTAGGGATTTTCATTAGGGATTTTCTTGGAAAGTTATAAGAGTAGCAGATCTATATTTATACATCCACATGCACATTATTTCATGAAAGCACAGAAGCAGTCACCACCAGGCCTGATGAAATTTTAATCAGTTCTGTCCTAGCAGCCAGGCAGCCCTGATAAATGCAGCTAAGGCCACTGCTCCAGATGCCATTCTGCAGATCCACCTGCAGGCTACAGATGCTCCCACTGAGAAAAACGTTGTGTTATTCATCTTAACATTATAAATTTCAGTTCACTGAAGCAGCTCAGCTTTTGAAACGTTCATAATTTCACATGTATATTTGCTGCAGCAGGTCCTTATTGTTAAGACTCACGTGTTACAGCGGTAATTTCAATAATCTATTTTATTTGTGGTAAATATTTTTATCAGTCATATGTAATATATTATTTCAGGGATAAAAAACTGTCACTTACTATTGTAGTAACACTGATACTATGAGTTAATGTATTAAAATTCACTTCTCTAAACTCTAATCCATGGCATTAACAGAGAAAATAATTCATTATTAGTAAGACCAGCATTTATATCGATTTTATAATCTACTTTTCTTGTATTAAAATGAAACAGCAGCAGGGGCTCATTCATAAAGGAAGTGGAGCGGAACCTTACTTTTTTTTTATCAGCTATTCAACAAATTTTCATAAAGACCTCATTTATAACCCTGCACATTTTAAATCCTATTGAAATACTGATTGCCACTTTTAAATGACCATGAGATAAAAAAATAAAAAAAAAGGTTAAAGTCTATTTGATGAATATAAACCATTACACTAATTCTCTTATGTTACTAGATATTGTCCAATCATGGGGCAGCACGTTTACTGCCCCACATAGATTCCATGTGTTATTATTCCACATAGTGGTCAAAAATAGCAACATCAACACTCACTAATACATAACCATTGGGGCTTAAATTATGCTGCCCCATGCTTGGTGTATGAGCAACAGACAGACTTTTATAGATCCAAATGACATCTAATACATTCCTACAGGGAAACAGTGTGTCTATGATGTATAGAACCATTTGTATTGTGAGCTATATTGCAAAATTTGAAAGCGGGAAAATGTTTATTCAGGTGAAAATGTCTCACTTTTTAAGCTGCTAGAGTGTATGTTGTTGATGTTCAACTGCCTATTATGAGGTTTACAGAAAGAAGTACACGTTATAGCCTACAGCATATGTCACTTATGATAGCCTCTCGATTTTATTTAAGGCTATCTTATTATTAATGTCTTCCTACCCCAGGAAAAAACTGTGGTAAAAGGCCACAGCTAAATGTGTCATATCAGAGCAGAATATAATCATGAACCCCCCCCTCTCAAACAGAGTCCCTTGTAAGCAGCAGAAGTATTCCCAAAAAGAAACTTGACTGATGGTAGAAAGAGGATATTATAACTTCATTTTATTGTGTTTTTTTTTACACTTTTTTTTGACCTGCCTCTAAAACATGTGTCATAAACATTGACAAAACCATTTGTAGGCTTGCTTTTTCCTTATTTTCTGACACAACCTTTTTTTTCCTGCTCTCCCAGGGTTTTTTCCCCCCTGAAAACAGCACGAGTTTGCATTTGAGTTCATGCTGTGAAAAGGCTACATTTATCATGTAATAAACTGATACACACTTTCACAAAGCAGGTTAAATGGAAGCGCTGCAATGTTTTCTCAGAGGGTAAGATAAATTTGCTGACCTTGCCTTGCCACTTTATGATATAGTAAATCTGTGAGGCTCAAAAAGCCAATGAATGCACACCAGGTACATAGTTTACAGCACTGACTGAGCATATAGTATAGAATAAGTGGGGGAGTAATATTAGTCATGACAGTCCAAGTTTTGAAAAAATAAATGAAATAGGGAAATTATTACACAGCCTCAAACACACACACACACACACACACACACACACACACAGGTATCAACATATGCAACAATATATTTTTGTCATTTCATTTCAGCCTAGAAAAGGTATTTTTATTGGTACACTCCTGCCCCCTACTGGTAAACAATAAAAGAATAAATTCTGTGCTAGGCATCAATTTAATTAGAACAGGCATTTATCTACAGGATGTGGTTCTAAACTAAAAAGGTGCACTACGTTGGTAGATACAGTATGTGTATAGTGCTTACATCCTAGAGAAAAAGCGATTTTAAAATAATTTTATACAGCTTTTTTGTTTGCATGCATAAAATAGCAATCCCATTTAATTTCATTGCAAAGTGTATAAAATGTTTTACATTTGGTTAAAATTGATCAAATTTGCAGCATTTGACCAAGCAGCATGTTGTGCTCCATCCATTTCACTGGCTAGATTATTACCCGCAGTGAGAGTATGGTTGGTTCCACCAATAGTAGCTTTGCATTCAGGACACTGGCTTCGTTCCATGGCACCTCCACAATCTCCGATAGCGTATACATGCCCATTAGGACACTTATACCAGTGTCCCTGCGAGAGAGCCATGGCTTTAACAATCATCACTCTTTCTTCATTATTGATACCCAAGCCACTGCGTGGAAGTTCACTTTCCAGCTCTTTAAAAATCTCCTTCACTTTGTCTTCATCATTTTCAGTGAAGGGCGTCGTGTCCTCCAGGATCTGTCTTGCCTGTGACACCTGTGCATTGACTTCTACCGCCAGCACAGTGTATTGGGCCATACTACAACGGACATTGAGATCAGCCAGGTAGGAAAGTCTCCTTATTTCACGTTCTAGATCGTCCTTCTGCTGATCAGAGAATCTCTGGGATGAATCAAGCAGGAATCTGAGGCAGTCTTTAATGCGCAGTGAGAATTCACCAAACATTAATGAGGACATGTGGTCGTTTTTCATGTTTATTAGCTTCCCAAGTTTTTCCAGGAACATTATCAAGTTCTCCTGTTGCCAGAGGTCTAGAAGAGATAAGCCAGACTTCTGAAGCCTCTCAGTGATCATTTTGTACTCTTCAGGAAGTTGGTCCTTAAAGAAGACCTTCCTTTTCAAAAGCAACTGAAGTTCATTTTGCTTAAACTTAATGTCAGACTGCAGTCCATTGATCTGTTCCTTGACCTTCTCGATTTCTGCCAGGCTGCGGTTGATATGGGCACCATAGCGCACGTTCCTACGAATGGGGGTTCGACATCTGGGACACTCCTTCAGCCGGATAGCTCGCTGATCTAGGTCAGCTTTCTCATCCTCATCCATGCCCATGTACTGGTCCATGCCGGTAGCCTCAATGACATGCTTGCAGTCCTCTAGCTGTATAAAGCATGCATCTGGCTCATCTTCATTACCAAAGAAGATCTCAATCACATCATCACGATGGCATATGCGACACTTATCTGGGCAAGGGTCTCCACAAAGACCTATACAAGGATGCCCACAGGACAAGACCTCTTCACATTTCCTTAAACATGGTGGACGGTCACATGGCTCATGGCAGAGTTTGCTACACTTCTGATGAGGACATTGCCACTCACAGGGTTCCATGCAAGGAACACAGGGCTGTCCACATTTTCTCTTGCAAACACTGTGAACACAGCGATTTTGACAAGGGAGGGTACACGGTGGGCAGCTTTTTGAGCATGGCACACGGCACTCGTGTGAGCAGGGAAGGACACGCTGGCATGCATGTCCACAAGCTTTGTGGAGGCGACCCTGGTGGCATGTGTGGCAAGTCCCAGTGCAAGCATGTCCACAATTCAGAACTGTGACACATCGGGTTCTGCAGGCTGGCTGATTTAGAAAGTCCCGCGAGGAGCTGCATGGTACTTTCTGAGTATGTCCACATTTTAGCACCATAGAAATTTGTACTTTGCATTTGTTCACAGTGCATTGTTCACCACAGCTTGCCTGGCATGTGTGTCCACATGTCAGCTTTTTCTGACAAGGCTCCCTGCAGATGAATGTTTCTGGAGCTTGATGACAGGCCATTTTCTGCATGTGCTGGCATTTTGGTACAACCTTCTCTACACCTACCTCACATTTACCACACTTCTGATGGCAACGTCTAGGACATTTGTGTCCAAGCTCACACAGCACTTTGGGGCAGTCCTTATTACACTTATATTTCTTGTGGTCAGCATCATAAGGATGGCACATGCGAATGCATACGTGGCCACAGTCCAATCGGTACTCACAGGGCTTGTTGCACCCACCTTCAGGCACCTTTGAAAAGTCTTTTGAAGATGACACCAGGGTTCGGGTTTCTGGATGATTCTGACAGCTCAGTGTCAAAAAGGGTCCCACCTGACCTTTCTCCCTCAGTGTGTGAAGTATATTACTCCACAGCGTCACCTTGCTAAACATTTCCATGTTTCCAAGGCAGTATAATCCCATCTTGGCACGTGAAAGTGCCACACAAACACGGTTTGGAATTTTTAAAAACCCTACAATGCCCTCCTGATTACTGCGTACCAAAGACAATATGACAATATCATTCTCTTCACCTTGATACTTATCAACGACATGAACTTTGACCCCTGAAAATTCAGCTGAGGGCATTAGCTTACGTAAACAGTAGAGTTGCCCAGTGTAAGTGGTGAGGATGGTGATCTGAGAGGGCTGATAATCCTGACGCAACAAGTACCGACAGAGTTCTACCACAAAACGTGCTTCGTGAAAGTTTTGATGACTTCGTCCATCCTTTATTTCCTCCTCATGGGATTTGTGGTCGATGAAGAACATGTTTGTGAGAATTCCCTATGGGTAAGAAAAAATTACAGGACAGACTTGACTTTAATGAAGCAAAAGTTTGGTATGTGATATTATTGAGCACATTTTTAAAGTTCAGTGAGTTGCCAGTGTACAATGAATGCAATGAGTGCGGAATGTTTTAATAATGAAAAAAAAAAAAAACTGACCTTGATGTTTTCATACTCAAATACAGAAGCATGGTTTTCCAGCTCTGAGTAGATATGAGGAGTCAAAAGACGAGCAATATCCGGTCTCATACGATGCTGTATTATCATGTGCATAAAGAAAATAATTTTAAAAATATATTATTTATATTGCTTAATTATATTGTAAAGATTTTTTAAATTATAAATATTTGATCAAATGTGAGAAATGAGCATTTGGTATGGATTCATTAGCTCACCTGGTAGTTAAGTCTGACAAAAGGAAATCCCACTTTGACAAGCCTCTCAAACATCGACACCTCGAGGTTGAAATTTTTGGCTAGCTCATACACTGTGGCACTAGGTCTAAGCTGTAAACAAAACAGGAGATTAATGAGAAGGAAAATGTATTAATTAATGTGAAAGAAAAAATCTAACAGTTTTTGGAAAGATGTGTTATATATTTTCTTTAAAAAACAATTATGATTTCCATTAATTTTTATTTTGATAGATCTAAATAAATTTAATTATAGAGGTCGAGGAAAAATCGATGCAGTGAACTGTGACTCTTTTATGTGGCAATTCACATATCCCCGATCTACCTTTTTATGCAAGTCTGTGAGCAAATTAGTCTCAATCAAACTCATTACACATGCTTACACCAATCTCAAAACACCATGGATGCAAATTAGTTGAAAATATTGTGCGTTAGAAGCCCTGTGTGTCCGCGTTAGAAGCCACATGCACCTGTGTGCTGCCATCCACTCACCCCGAGTGCTGACTGTCAAGACTTTGAGTTTGAGTTTTGAGACTTTGGAGGTATTTGAGGAGGTAAAACATCACAGTTTCTTTATAATCCTACAGGTGGTACACTTCCAACTATTTACACATTTTCATTTCATGTGGTAGGAGTGAATTATTTGCTAGGGTTTCTTTAGAAATAATAATTATGGTGGATGACGTACTATAATGCTGCCCTTGGTTTTTAATTGAGAAAACTAATGTTATAAGGAATGGGCTACATTTAATTACTCCTTAAACTTATTAATTTCAAATCGGTGTATTTATAAAAATCGTGATACTTATAGAATCGCAATTTTAATTGAGTCTGCAACTATTGTGATAATATCGTATCGGGTGGTGACAGGTGATTCCTATCCGTATTAAATTGTAAATAGGGCTTTTTATGTACTACAGTAGCTCAGTTTTGTTGGAGCACAGAAACCATAACCACATTTCAATTTAGCATAACTTATAGTAATCATTTATTTACTGTATAGTAGGTTGTATGTCATTTCTTCACATGGTGACAATTTGTTCTATTATACTGTAAGACTTACAAGTATTAAAAATTTAGAAAAATATTCAACGTCTTCAATATAAGTGATCTGTTAGCGCCAGTGGGGTTTTTTTTCCTTTCTGATTCCACTTACATAGTCCTCATCATTTTTTTCCATGTGACCAACTTGTTAGTGAACAGCTCTCATAGGTGCTATATGCCAGTTATACCTGTTGATGATCTCCAATCAGAATGAGGTGCTTGCAGTCTCGGCTGAGTGTGGTAATAGTGTGAGCTTCCAACACTTCAGCTGCCTCCTCCACAATCACCAGCCTTGGCTTGAGCTCCTGCAAAACCTGTCGGTATTTTGCTGCCCCTGTGGTGGTCATGCCAATGACTTTGGCATGTTGGAGCACACACAGATCCTCGCGGCGGCGGATTTCAGCCAGGCGCTCTGCAGCATCCTGATAGACTTGTTCAGCCTGGAGAGCTTTCCCACGAAGGTCAATCTGATACCGCAACACCCAGAGGCTATTAAGTGAGAAAGTGAAAGAGCAAAATAAATAGGGGAACAGACACCGAGCAAGGGAGCAAGGAGAGAATAAAGGGACATGAGTGATTGTTAAAATTCCTACAGGACTATTTTTTTAAAGTTGAAATTAAATTCAATTTAACTTTGAATAAATATTATAGCTGAGTTCTCTTGCACAGTTCACACAATTATTTGAAGGATGCTTTTGAGAGATATTTGCTTTTGGTCTAGCATATAATTACCGGTAAAGTCTCCATCTGTCTTTTAGTTTAAGCTGCCATACATTCCACACTTGCAGCTCTTCCACCTCACTCATAGCCTCACTCTTCCTCAACTCCTTCTGGACCATCTGCCTTATCTTCTTCTTCTGGTGACGCTGTATCTGAATACACAGAGAGAGAGCGAGAGAGAGAAGAATCATGGTGTTGGTATTATTATGCAAATAAAATACTTGACAACACCCTGTATACAACCTAGATTCATAATGTACTATATATGCATTCACTATTTTTTGCATTAAGCACCTTATAATGCCATAGGCTTTTAAAAAGGGTGCTTGCATAAAAGCATAAACATCTGACTTCATATTGTCAGATTACATAAAGTTCATATAAATTAAATTAGTATACACAAAGGATTCTATATGTGAATGCTACAATGTAGTGTACAATGTAGTATTATAAAGGGATAGGTAATTACAAAGTCGTATATGTATGCATATGCGAGATATTCTGTATTTTAAATACAAACTCATTTGGATGTCTAAGGATAAAACAACTAATAAAATAATGGAAACATTAAATTTATATATTATCTCAGTTCTCCTAAACTGAATTAATGTTCTATAATATTCATATACATATACATACAGTATATAGCATGGTGGCACAGTGGGTTAGTTGCCTCACAGCCCCAGTGGGATTGGGGGTTTAAATCTTGCGTCTGGGCTTGGAGTTTGCATGTTTCCATCCAAATACAAGGATTTGACATTTACAAATTACCCTGTAGTGTGTGTGTGTGCCCTTTAATGGGTGCACCCAGGGAATACCCTGCCTTGTGCTTTACATTCCCTAGGATAGGCTCCAGGCCCCCTGTGACCCTACATAGGGTAAGGGGTGTAGATATTGTATGTATGGATGGATGATTATTATTGTGACTATTCCAGAAAATCCTTACCTCCCACCCTTCATCATCACCTTGTCCCTGTTCATGTCCCTTTCCTTCTTCCTGTTTTGGTGAAGGTTGTTCTTCTGCCTGATGTAGGTTCATAGCTAGCATGACCTCAGCCAATTCTGCTATGGTCTCCTCGTCCCTCTTGCGTTCACGGCCATCTCGGCGTTTAGGGTCTGCATCTTCCAGGATTCTTTCAGCCTCAATCAGAGCTGCTTCTTCATCAATTTCCAACAGTTCCTCATCCTCTCCTGCCTCCCCATCATCATTTGCCTCTGTCAGTGTTTATGAAAATGTATTGTTCTTTATTTCAATGATTGATATCCATTATGAATTAATCTGCTATGCTTAAACATATGACAATAGTGATAGCAAGGAAACCTTGTTTCATTTTGAATAGTCTCTTATTTAGTGGTTATTGCTCTATTTATATTTATAACTACAGTATAGTTGAACATTTATTATTCAATGTTCGGTGTTGTGAACTGTATAATTGTAAGAAATGTACAGATTGTAAACACTGTACAAATGGTAAAAAAAACTATATTACTTTTAAATCTGTATAAACAATATCATACATTTATACATTTACATTTTATCAAATATATAGTTGCTGTAACCACAGTAAGTATTTTTAAAAGTTGTCTCACTTTTAGTTTATAGGTTTTTTGCCCAGTTTTAGTGCTGCGTGAGCAGGCAGACAAATGCAACAGGAAAAATAATGGGCATGCAAAGGTCAAACGGAAAACGGAAAAAAGTAGGCATGATTCTTGGTGGTCTTAAAAACTAAAAATACCACATTTACACACAAGAATTTGTTCGTAAAGTCCAATGCTAAGTTTGAATAAAACACAAAAAGGAATAATGATGAAAATTACAAAGAAAAAGTGAGGAAACTAAGGAGAAGGAAAAGAACCAGAAAAATAATTCAGCAGTGATTACTTACATTATATAATATATAATTATTGTCAGCAATAATTGCTGCAATCATAACAGCAATCATTTCAAAGTGGTTTTTAGTGTGACTATTTTAAATGTTTTGTGTTAAAATTTACTATTCAAGCATGTTCTTTATATAGTTTGTTGCATGAACATACCCTGAAAATGTCACATTCACAATGCCAGTTTATCTTTAAGTTTTTCCAAAAATGACAAATATCTTCAAATCCACACTTTCTATGTTTTTGTGTCAGGTCTCCTTTATGGTAACACAAGTGTAACACTTTCTGCAGTTTCTAAGTTAGCAGAATACCTGTACTCTCATAAAGGTTTGTCTGTTTAATGTCAAATCCATAACCCTAATAAAATGTTGAATATTTTAAGGATGAAAATGATTATAAAAATTTGAGGATTTGTTTGTTTTTAGCTGAAGAGATTACATTAAATGTTATGCAAATTAATTCACTGATACTAAGCTTCCCCATGCTCTAAGGCTTTTTATTTACCAGTATGATATGAGTCCCAACTTCGCATCCATAATGCTGGAACAACCCAAATATATTTTAGTAAGAAGTACATATACTTTTACAGTCCATTTATTGTCAGAGATTAATATCTAGTAATGCTGTTACCATGCAGGATCATTTAAATTTAAAAAAATTGAAACTTTACCTGCTTCACTGCTGGCAGTTTGATGCAGAAACCCCCCGAGACAAAGCCATTCCATAATCACTGATTGCTTCTTTCCAACATTTGCAAATCCACCTATCTCAAGCTAACACACACACAAAAGAATTCAATAATTCTCCTTCTTTTTCTACTACTCCTACTGATAGTACTACTCCTATTAATAATAATAATAATAATAATAGTAAACAAGGAGCTGTACCTAGCTTGCACATACAGTGAAACCTCGGATTGCGAGTGTTCCGCAAGACGAGCAAAAATTTAACAAAATTTTGACTTGAAAAATGAGCTTGGTTTACGAATACCGAGTATCATGTAGCATGCATGCGCTTATTGTTTTGATGCCGAGTGTCAAGTGATCACAACTGAGCCAATAGTTTTTTCACGGATTTGTGGGTAATCGTCTCCCCTGCTCGGTCTTAGCACGCGTCCCTCAAAGATATAATCAACATCCGTGCACGCGTGTACTGTTTATTGTAATACTGTGACCGTGTGTGTGAGCGTAAAACAACATTTATTTTGTGTTTGTATGTGTGTACGCGCACACACGTTGTGTCAGAATAAACAGTACACGTGCGTGTGCAGCAAAAGCTCATTAGAGAGGGTAGCGATCCATTTTCACACACACACACACACACACAGCACATGCGCCCACAAACAATAACGGAAACACTTATCTGTCTGGATTATTTTTTTACTTTTTTCAAAGGTAAAAAAGTGCCGGTTAATTTGTTTTATTTTTACTTTATATTTTGTATTAATTATTTTTATGTATTTTCTTTTTTTTTTTAGGGCACTCGTGGCTCAGTGGTAGGTGTTTCGTCTGCCATGCGGAAGGCCCGGGTTCGATTCCCAGCCAGTGCCCAAACCCCCCAGCCACTGGACACAGTGCCGGTCCCAAGCCCGGATAAATGGGAGGGTTGTGTCAGGAAGGGCATCTGGTATAAAACCTGTGCCAAGTTATTGTGCGGACCGGATATTCTGCTGTGGCGACCCATTGCCAGGAGCAGCCAAGAGACCAACAACATGTATTTATTTTTTTGGCCTTTAGAACGAATAATTTCCATTATTTCTTATGCGGAAATTTGATTTACACCCATCTCAACCTAACACACACATATCAGTGTTTTGATATACCAGGCCGCTTCCGGAACAAATTACTCTCGCAATCCAAGGTTCCACTGTATAAGTTTATTTAAATAAATAGTGCACTTCAGACTCACCTGACGATGCAGACTGTCCCAGTGTTCATCAGATATGTACTTTCGCAAGAAGTGCTCATTAATTACTCCACGCATACTGCATTCTAGGTAACCTGACTGTTTCTTCAGCAGGGTTTGTGCCCCATGCATCTCCCTTTGGATCTGTGGAATATCAGGACTTTATTTACAACAAAGCTAAAAACTGATTCATTTAAACATACTTGCAAATCAGGAATGGAAACCTATAAGAGTCAACTTTAGAGCTTGAACTAGAGGAGAAATTGGAAACTCTAGAATATACAGAAGCTGTTCTACTATTGAATACTACTATTCATTAATTCTACTATTAAATTTGAAAAATATGAAATTTCTGTGTATATTATACATATATATTTCCTTGGTTAAAAACTAAAAATACATTTTAAAATGCTTAACATGAAAAAACGTAACATGGCACCTCAAAATAGGCTTTCCTAAGGTGTCCTGGCAGGTCTCTGCGGAAGTTTGGCGACCTAGTCAGCTCCCGCAGAGAGAAACGCTTCAGGATCACACTGTTACTGCGGCCACCAACCCTCACAATCCCCTCCTCCAAGAAACTGTGGATACCTATAACAAACACAACATGACTGCTTTATTGCAAGTCTTGCAATATTCTATACACTGTATTCAAAACCAGGAGTTTTAAATTAGCTTTAGTATAAGATAATTTTTTAAAAGAGAATCAGTGGTATACAATTGGCATACATTTTTTGCAACAGTAGAGAATGCAGAATAAAAAATATATATGCATAATTCTGCAAAATTCTAACTTTTATACAAATACTAAAAACATAAACTACCAGACAAACGATTAGACACACACTTTCTAATTCTATGGTCTTTCCTGATTTAAATTTCATTCTATATGAAGCTGTGGCATTCAAACTATCAATAAGGCATCCAAAATATGCAATAATCATCTTTCAACAGTTGATACTGAAAAGCATCTGCTATTTATGCTCTGTAAAGCCTCCATAACGGCTCTGATCTGGGGATTCTGTTAATTATTGTTAATTTTGATCTTGCCATCATGGTGATGGTCACAATATGGTCCTTGCAAGAACTATTCCAGAACAGCTGACCTTCCTGTCTTAAAATACTGT
>JAQMYG010000036.1:21397369-21414001 GCA_030014215.1 Clariallabes teugelsi | reverse complement strand
GAATGTATCTCTTTTCTCAACCCCTTACTATATATATATATATATATATATATATATATATATATATATATATAAAACCTTGTCCTACACATCACAAATCCTTTCTTTTACAAATCCTCAGTCTTTAACAGATACTGCTCTGATGTGAGTAATAGGAGTATTATAGACAGCAGGATGGTTTCACTGACTTGATCCAGATCAGAGAGTTGTAAAACTCAGGGTCAATGGATTCCAGGTCTTTCAGAGCCAGAGGCTTGTTCAAGATCCGCTTATAGAAGGGCAGAGAGAAGCCGGTGTCTATGAATTTCCCATGAAACAGAGCCTGGGGAAAAACATATGATTTACAGATGATTAAACAGAGTCAACCGACCAATGGCATTCAGGTACACAGAAATAATTATGTTTGTTTACTGATCTCAGTTTTAGCCAATGTTTCGCACTTCCAATGTAACATGCCTTACACAGGAAAATTGACTGGATGAACTGAGACAAAATTGGTTCTTAATGCTAACTAGCAGTCTTTGGTTATGTCTTAGTTTAGCATTTAAACAACAAATTGAAAATGTGTGTGTACCATGGCAATAAATCTTCCGATAAACTTGAAATATTTGAGGTGGTCTGGGTTTATGGACGAGGCAGGGTTGATCTGCAGACAGTAGTTGTCTTTACCCGCATATTCAAAAAGACAGTACATGGGGTTCAAAACTTCATGAGACAACAGGAAAAACCATTCCCTGTAACATACACATAGACACAAAAATTCTTACTACAGCTGGAAAATATTAAATATCTTAAGACTAAAAAAATGTAGCAATGAGCACACAGATACACTCATACTTGAATTATGACAAACATCTCATGGTTTCAAGATATTTGTATCTGAGTAATAAACACACCGAGCTACTCCTCCATAGTCCAGTCCCTCCTCCCCTGGAAAGATGATCCACAGTCTTCGCCTTAGATCATGTGGATGAATGCTCATGATCTGTGAAATAAATGTTTGGACGTTGAACTATCCATTAGCTGTAAATAAATTCTTAAGCAACTGATTAACCAGGTGAACTGTATAAAGGTGTCCATGCAGACCTGCTGAAAGGAATCCTCGAACAGCGTCTTGCGACTGACATGGATTTTGATGTGCTGAGGCCTTGCCAGTTGCTAAAGTGGGCAAAAAAATTAATTAACTGTTTGTTATAAGAAAAAAAGAATCTGTCTTTATATATGCCATGTACAAATTACTTGTATGCAATTCATTTACTAACATTATTACGGATTTAGAACATACCTGACACCAGAAGCGGAAATAGTGCACTTTAGCTTTAAAGTCACGCACATAGGTTATCTGAGGTCCATTCTCACTGTGTAACATAGAGACATGGTTAAAACTGACAAGGTGCATAGACCAATATGCTGCAGTAAACTGAAATGGCCTTAAGGAACATCTATTAGCATGATAATGATACAAAGATTTAGCCAGATTTATAATAAATCTCTTAATTTAAGCTGCGCAAATGAAAAAAAAGAAAAAGACTAGTAAAGGGCTCACAGTGAGGATTTGCCAGTGCGAGGGTCAATGTAGGTGGTCGTTCTCCTGTTGTGGTCAACAAAATATGGAATCCCGTCCACTGTGAACCGCATCTCCCAGCCTTCTGGCAGGGGCTTTTCGTTCAACAACCTGAACCACATATCCACACATTTGACATATTTACATACAATTTATTCCAATAAATAGAGCAAAGTTGATGTCTTTGTCACAATCTACTGTAATGTTTTTTTTGGCATCAAAACTGAGAACAGCAACATAAAATATAGTTGCAAGCAACGATGAACGGACCCAAGCGGCCTGTGCCATCGCCACACACCCTGTGTGCCTTTTGAGCATGTTAAGACCTCTATAAAGCCCCCTGGACGCTGATGGCACTAAATATGGCATACGTTTAAGACATCGTCACGGCTGGATGTGTCTTTCTGGTGTGCCCGAGCGGCAATGGCGTGGGTGCTTGGGCCGATTATCATTGCATCATAGCCTGCTTAAGGCCTAGACTAGCAGGCGTCCTAATGGCAGCAGATTCCAACCTGTGAGCTGATTTCCATGAGTTTTTGAAGAAAAGGTAGATGATCAAACAATAAAATAAGAACAAAATAAAAATAATAATCCTTAGAAGAACAAGAGGACCCTCGCACATTTCAGCATCAGCACTACTAAAACAGCATTATCAGAGTGATGGGGATGACGTCATATTCATGGCTTCATCGTGCTAGGGCCCTAATTAAAGCTATCAGTTGTTTTTATGATTAATATTTTCCTACCCCTGAGTACGAGGATCTTCCCACTGTGTTGAACGTGTAGGATGATGAACAAAGTACATTCTTCCATTTGTGTCAGTTCGCTTCTCTGTAAGCATAAAAGGAAGGCATTCAAACTCAAGCTAAAACACTGTGCCAAATCCAGACGACTCAGGATTTAGAATTTCATACTTTACACAATTAACAAGGTTGAGATGTCAGATTGATGGAAAGGGTAAGTAAATGAGTTGAGGATGTGTTTGTGATAGTCTCACCCCATCCCTGTGGTAAAGGACCCAGTGGATCAAACTCTTTATTAGGAGCTGGCCCTAGCTGATCCTGTAGCTAAACAGAGAAAAAAGTGGACAAAAAGCAGGAAGAAAAAAAAATCACTTAATAGCTTAATTAGAACAGGTAACAAAAATCTTTTAGATGTAGCAATTAAAACACTTATAAATTAGTAAAAGGGGCAAATGTGTGTGTTCCTACCCCAAAGATAAATCTCTGGTTGAATTGATGCATGGCTCCCTGTAACTGGCTCTGCTGGTTTTGCCACTCCTCATAATTCCTCACAGATTCTGCGGTAGGCCGCTGCCACGTGGTGCTCCGGCTAATGTGATCCACATAATACACTCTTCCCATCGGGTCCACACGACGCTCCCAGCTAACCAAAACCAACACCTTTCATTTAATAACCTTTGATTTAACACAGTACAAATTAACACATATTTGCTAAATAGTATTTTAGTGCAGACTGTTCTTGGTTTTATTATTTTAACTAAGCTCTGATGCCATCATTAATCATTTAAGGACAAATATATAAAATAACTAGAAATATCAATGCATTAAAAAAACATTACCCAGGAGGCAAAGGTTCAGGCCTCTCCCAGGTGGTCTTTTTCTCAATGTGATCCACATAGTAGATACGACCATTCTGATCCACCCTCTGCTCCCAGCTACAATATCCAAAACACACACAAGGATCCCAACTCAAATAAATAAACTGTTCACTGTTCAAAAGTTTTTCTTTTCTTAGCGCTTAACTCAGTGTGAAGGAGTCATAAAAATCTCTGAATCTGATGCTGAAAGAATTTTCCAAACAGAGAGAAAAACGCACCCAGGAGGAAGTGGGCCGTTGTTGATGGGGGACACTCGGCGGGGAGTGGGGCTCACTCTAAGGGCTGGCCCTGACCCCGAGTTTGATCCCTGGCCTGCTGCCTCTCCGTTCACACATAAGCGTGGTGATGAGTCTGGACTTGGACCACCACTGCCATGGGTGGGAGTTGAGCCAGTAGAAGAGGCTGAACAGACAGACAGTTGAATATTTAGACCAAAAAGATTTATAATGAATGAAAATAAAAATCAATTATTTATTTCATTCATAAATAATACTCCTAAAAATGAGTTTTTGTCTATTGTATAGAAAATAGAATAAAATATCTTTTATTGTCATTGAAACATTTAGCTTGTCTAACAAAATTATGTGCTTTACACATATTACACAATATACACAAATTTAATTTTACACAAGTTGTACGCATATAGCACAAAAATTTACACATTTTGCACAAGATTTACACATATTCCAAAAATAATTGTACAGGGCTTGTAAGTGTGGACCGGAGGGTCCGCTGTGGCGACTGTTTGCTGGGAGCAGCCGAAAGACCAAAAACAAATTGTACTGAAGATTTCACTGAGCATTTAAAGCTTATACCACTTTAGGGTAAAAACTTTCAAGTTTGATTAATTAAGTACACTTCTGAAAGAGCAACAATAAAGGAAAAGAGATACCTGTGGAGTGTGGTCTCTGAGGAGAGGGAGGAGGGGGTCTCTGGGGTCTGGGGGGCCTTGGGGGTCTCAGTGCGTCTGTAGAAGTTAAGGGGGACCCTTTACTTCCTACAGCATGACCATTGGGCAGAGAGGAATCATCAGCATTGTCACTGGAGGGTGAGGAATCTCGACTTGATCTGAGACACAAAAAACTTAAAATGTTGGTACATTGGTTTCAGGAACAGGGTAAAATGTTCAACTTAAATAGGAATTAAATAAGACATGTCTCCTGATTGATGGATTTCACAGCCATAAACCAGAACAATTTCTTTTAAGGAAACAACATTCAGATATAATAAAGACAGAAATGTATTTAGAGTACATAAAAACATTAACAGATGATGAAAGAGAAAACTGGTTTACCTTCCAGCTGGCTCTTGGTGCGATTCCCTATTTGGTAGACCATCTGAGGAAAAAAAGAAGCATAGTTAATTAATAAAAAAGCTACAAAGAGCATTAAAACTTTATTTTTGTCTTTATTATTATTATTTACAGGCAATGCATCATGCTACAGTAGGATGTTTGTAGGTGAAAATATGCAAAAACCTTAAATATTGAGTCTTAAATAGGAATGCACAGTGAAATTTCGGGGGTTTGTTTTTTGACACTGGATCACACTAAACATCTAAGAGCATTTTTGAGCAAGCCCTTCCAGATTGCTTACAGTAAAAGTTTTGCTTTACATTTTCTAAATACTATTAAGACTTGTTTGTTGCATTTCACATTATCATCACAGGTGCAACTGCATTTCACTCTGGCAATGAATCTTCTGCTCAGAATAAAGGTTAAACCTTATGTTATGAACAAAGATGTCTTACTGTGCTTCTGTTCCTCAGAAGCAAATGTTTCAGGATCCACTTGCATTCCATCCAAACACACAGACAGATCTCCAACCACGTCACTGCTATCTACAGCTGTACTCAGAGGCAGAGTCCGTATCACCTCGTGAACTACAGGAAGGAAAGAGAACTGTTAGAGGGGAGTAAAAATGTGTATAATAAAAGCTAATAATAATCAAATTCCAATGTTTTTCTATTTGTAGGGTGATTTATCGATACACACTGTCACTAAGGAGGATTACAGAAATCTGCCTGTAGGTTTAAATGCCCACTGAGAAAGCCAGCGGGATTAGATACTATAAAAATCACTCAATACTAAGTGTGTGAAAGGGCGTTCACAGTGAACATTATAGTCCAAAAGGAAATTCTTAGGTACAAATCTACAATAACCAGGCAAGGTGCTATACTGGCACAAGGTGGAGTTTTGGGCATAACATTTTTTAAGGAAGGAAAATGTTCAGGATGTCCACGTGTGAATATTAAATGTAAGCAAAATGTTCCCACGGCAACAAACAAGAAAAAAAAAGATTCTACCAAAAAAAAACCCCATCATGACATACTTTAGAATAAAGATCTAAAGCCGTTTGCTAGGTTGTACAGTTAATAAATTCACCTGTGGTTGATGTCACATATGTGACAGGCCCATACACTGCATAGGATGTGTTCTGTTAATTTTTTTCCCCCCTCAGACACCACACAGTAATAAAACACTTGCTATCTAAAAAGATGCTCAGGATAAATAATTTATTCCTCAACACCACCAGCAGCAGAAGGTACTGATCTACCTTTTGCTATCTGAGGAAATATTTCATGCTTGTGCATCACATTTACATTCCTAAAGCTTGTGCAGTTCCTATAAAAACCTTGAGAAATGATGTGCTAATCAAGCTAATCGTCCTCAACAGTAAAGAAGGGATTATATTACATACACACAGTGTGTAGCCAACTCACAGGATACTGGGCATAAACTTCAAATGTGAGAGATAACAGGACTTACTCTTCATGTCGTTCAATTTAAGGGTCTCACTGACTTCCAAAGTTGCCATTCCCAACAAAATGTCTGCTTTGAGGGTCTGATGACTCCAGACACGGAAAATTAACTTGCTGAAGGGGGTAACGATTCTACAGGAAATAAAAAAAGCACAAAATAAGCCAAAGGGGGAAAAAACACAATAAAGTAAGCTCTATGTGGGATGACATCGTTTTAACTTACACTGTGAGGGGCTGCTTCCATTTAGGGCTGAGTGTGTTGGTGCACTTCTCGGTTTTTTTGGACTGACCATCTACGGCTACCTCCACGTACGGACTAGGCCCGAACCAGTTCTTCTTGTTCTCTTTCAGCTTAGCTGACAAAACTAATGACCAAGTGACAAAACAATACATAAAATAAATGGGGGAAAAAAATCAAACAGAAACTGAGTAGACAAATAGTTTTTCCGTTCAAGGCTACTGTCTCCCCAGTCACTGCTGTGCAGGTGTGAATGTGTTACATCAGTTCATTTGTAATTGCAATGCAAGCAACAATGGATGCCCCACTTGTGATTTGCACAAAAGAAGAGCAGTGTGCACGGATTTGTTTTTTAGGATATGAGGGTGTACCTGGTGCCAAAAAAAACTCACAGAAGAGCATAAACAGAAGTGTTTGGATATCTGCAAACAAATTTTGTACTGATATTGGAACATTATCAAGAAAAACGTTCAACAATCAACAGTGCTCGTTACACTGAGATGCTTTTTGAAGAGCTGAAGCCTAAACTTTGACTGAAATACCTAGGACATCTGCACACTTCTGCCCACAGCCGACACTGAAAACCTTAAAAAGATCAAGTTAAAGCGTCTTCCCTATAGTCCTAATCTAGCTCCAACAAACTTTTCACCTTTTTGGTCTCCTGAAAGCAGCACTACGAGCACTACAGCATTCTACAGAGTGTGGATAATTTTGACCCTTGTTCATATCATATAATTGGTTTTATCAAAACATAGTTGGTTAAATGTGGTACATGCACGTTTTAAGAAATACTCACCTATTATCTGTAATTGGGCCTTCATTTTGTAGCCATTAACAGAAGCTGCTGTGGATTTAGATGCATCTGTGGTGGGGGACAAAAAAATAAGCAAAATTAAAACTGACATGCATTGAGATTTGAAATAATATTTGTCTACATATTTACAGGACAATGTAGATGGAAGACAGAGGTAAAGGAGCTCAGAAGTGAAAATCAGATCATACACTTTTTAATCCTAAATATACACAGGTTGATCATGTCTTAGTGAAATGCAGCAATGCAGTTGTTCACTTGTTGGTCATTGTTTAAGACATTTACTTTCATTTTAGCACTAGTAATTTTAATATTGCCTTTCAGTATTTTTTTTTCCGATTTTCTCCCTAATTTAATCGTGTCCAGTTCCACCCAGTCACTAGGGGGCTCCCACAGGCTACTACTACTACTCAGTCGGGAGGGCCGAAGACTATCACGTTTCCTCCGAACCGTTCCACCATTGGGGGCGGCGTAACACACTCGGAGGACAGCGCTATCTGCTCCTTCCGCTTGCGTGAGCTCACAGACGCCCCTGATTGGCTGTAGAGCCGTAATTAATGTGGGAGCACTAAGTACCTCTCATCCCTCACCTCTGAGAGAGCTCGGCCAGTCAGCTCTCTCTAGACCTCCGGCTGCGAGAGGTTACAGCATCACCCGGGAATCAAACTAGCGATCTGCATGTGCCCGTAAGTACTGGCTTTTTTAAAGCAACAACAGTGATGTTAAAGGCATGCATGACACATACTTAACAGAAATACGGCAAGGGAATGTAGGATTATGTGTTATAAAAACCTTAATTAAAGTGGGAGAAATCTCTTCCTAAACACGCACAGACTCTATAATAGAATTCATCATGAACTTTCAGAATTAGATTCACACATCTTATTGAGTACTTATACTCTACACATATACATCCAAAAATGTTCCCCTTCGGGTCAGGTCATGAGGACAAACCAGAATATTCCGGGCTCTGACAAGTCAGGGGAAATCCTGTAAAGAATAGTTTCCCCATTTCCTACATGTGAGCGCTGACGAGGAGGAGTACACTCATGGTCATGTTCCCCATCTCTTACAGTTCACACAGAATATGCACAACTTACTATAACAGGTTCACTAAACAGAAGTGGAACTGAAGTAGCGATGAATACAAAAGAGTATGAAACTAAGTGTATGCTCACAATTAATGCAGTTGTAATAAAACATCAGTTGTAAGAAAAATAAGGGGAAAATGTGAGTTTTTGTTTGAGTACAAATCTATCAAATACAACAAAAATACCAATAAATTGCATCTTGCTTCATTTGTGTCACATGTGTTTGTCTATGTGTAATGAGAACAGTAGCCTATTTTTTTTTTATTTCAGTTTATTCTTAATGCAGAGAAAAGCTGAAATATTTCAATATCAAAGTACACAAACAAGCTTTGTTTCTACTGTAATAAACCTTGTCTGATAACTTGGACTCATATCCCTGGTGTAACCATTTGTAATAAAGTGTCACAGAACAGAACCGTACTGATAGACAACAGCCTGATCAGCATTTTATACATTTCATACTTTGCTTCCACAAACGTCCTTGTCAGACGAATGGCATGGATGAGAAGATGAGACAGATAATACCCTTCAGAATCCACTTGGAGACACGGAGCTCTTCACTTCATTGATCTCCCAAAACCATTTCACCTGGATGCAGTTTGTCAAGGAACCCTTGGTTGTCTTTGACATCTTGAGTTACTGCTTCACTTCCTTAGAAATAAAGTGAGACATACTTGTGATGTCCTTGTGAAGTTTCAATAAAGCGGTGTTTGTTGCTGGAAAATTATCCATCCTGTGACTTCAGATTGCATAGTACAACATTTTTCTTAATAGCTCAGCAAACTGCCATGGCTGCTAGTTCACCAACAGAGAGTTTACCAAGCACAGGGTGTTTGTTGTTGGCAGCTCGTTGACCAACTGAGAAACCTAAGTTCCTAGGTATGCACTGAAGAGATCTCCACCTGGTCATCACAATCTTTATTTCATTGCATTCAGGTTTTCTTTCAACGGATGATTGCTTTAACGATACAAACTGCACTCTTCTACTGTCACATCAAAATGCTGTGCCATCTCCTTCACACATCATTGGTCCTCTCCGGCCGCATGCTACGTTGCACTTCTATTATTGCTATTTTATTTCTCGCTCCACATATTCCCTTTACTATCTTTATATTTACTCTCCTTCTTCCCCGTGTGCTGTTGGTCTCTACATGCCCGCTGAGGAAATCACCCTTCTTCACTGCACCACAAATGAAAAGACAACTTCAAATCTGGACGAGTCTCAGGCGTCTCGTGTGCTGCTCGTCCTGTCAAGAGATGATTTATGGTTAGAAACTGTGATGCAATTTTAAAGTGCATTTTAATACCTCCTTAGTACAATAATAAAGCAAGTCATTAAAGTGCTTCAGAACAGAACTGAGAACCCATCCCTTACCAAAGATGTACCTTGAATATTCACAGTAGTAGCATTGTTGCCAAGTCTTCCTAGATAACTGTGTACATGCCCTAACAGCCATGGAAGTACATCTCTCATATGCTCACCTGGTGTTTTCAATCTCAACATGACCTCTGTGCCTTACAATAAAATGTATTACAATGTTTATTCACACATGCTGAGTAACTGCTTTATCCTAGCCAGGGATGGATTGAATCTGAAGCTTATCCCGGGGCGGTAGGCCAGTCTAGAGCAGTGTATTATGATATGCTTAAGTAAATTAGCCTACTCATTCATATCTATTCTTTATTTCTGATAATAGAATATGCTGATAATTAGACCACAGGTTATTTAGGGCAAAAAGTGCTTGTTTAACAAACATTTGACTATATATAAGCAATAAAATTAAATCTTAAAAAAGGTTGCAAAAAGACCTGACTGGTTAACACACTGGTGTCCAGGTTTATCATTAAACTAAATGTCTTTGGTTCATATTATGAAAAGTAGTGGTTAACACTGTGGCCTTGCACCTCCAGTGTCGAGAGGGTTCGACTCCCACCTTGGTTTTGTGTACAAGTTTGCATGTTCCCCCCATGTTTGGTGGGTTTCCTACCATAGTCCAATAATAGGCGTATTAGGCTAACTGACATTTCCAAATTGCCCATAGTAAGTGGGTGGGTGCGTGAGATTGACTGGCACCCCAGCCATGGTGTACCACGCCTAGCGCCCAAAGCCCTGGGACAGGCCTCCCGTGATGGGAAGGATAAGCCGTATACAAAATGAGTGAGAGTGAGTGATGGTATTTCACTCTATGTAATAATGTCACTTTCTGTGTATTAACTGTAGCCAACAGCTGTGAAACTGCTGGCTTTAAACACCAAAATGTTTTAAGGTTTAAACATGCTTCACTAGGAATGTGCATACTGATGACATAAAAATAGAAAGTTACATACAAGTTATAAGGAATAAAATAAGGCAATGCTAACTCTGTAGATAAGGCACTGGACTACTGATCAGACGCTAGTGAGGTGGGCAATTTATTTCCAGTTAGGTATTAGTTCTGTTAAAGTGGACTCTCTGTGGTCTTTACAGCATCACTGCATCTCTGTTCTTTCTCAACACAAATGGTTCACTTTATTTTCTTTAAACCTACAGACATCAGGCTGATAAGTGAATGTCAGTTTGTTAGAGCAGAACATCTCTTTCTGTCAAACCTTATATCTGGGTAAATCCACTGAAAAAACTATAACTGCCAAATGGCCGAAGGAGACTAAGTAGAAAATCATACTGTATATATAACCCAAATACGTGTAGGAATCTGTCCAAAGTTTTGTACATTGTAATACTTTATGGCACGGCTTACACAAGACGTTGGAAACACTCTTTTGAGATCCTGCTCCATGTTGACATGATTGCATAATGCAACTCAGGCAGATTATTCAGGTGCACATCCATGCTGCAACTCTCCTAAAGATGGTCTACTCGATTCGGATTTGGTGCCTGGGAGGCCCGAGAAGAACGCTGAACTCATCATGTTCATATACATCAGTTTGAGACAAAGTTTGTTTTGTGACATGGTGCAATATCATGCTGGAAATAGCCACTGGATGATGGGGATACTGAGGCCTTGAGGGGATGCGCATGTTCAGAAACAATACTCAAAGTCATCAAAGAGGCTGTGATGACTGATTGGTATTAGAAATGATACCAATATCATTGTTAAAGTAATGTGTGCAAGAAAACATTCCACAAATTACTTTACCTCCACTAGCCTGTACTGTTATCACAAGGCATGTTAGGTCGATAGATCCATGCTGTTGCTGCCAATTTCTATCCTACCATCTGTGAGCCTCAGTAGAAATCGACTTATCAGACCAGGCTACGTATTTCTAGCCTTCATCTGTACAGTTTTTCCCACTGCAACTTCGGCTTTCTGTTTTTGGCTTAAAGCAAAGAAACCTGACGTGGTGATCTACTGTTGTTACTGCATCAACGTTGTGAATCAATGTGTTGTGCATTCTAAAACGCTTTTCTGCTCTCTATAAATGTACTGAGTGGCTATCTGAGTTACTGTAGCCTTTCTGTTGGCACAAACCAGCCTGGCCATTTTCCATTGACCTCTCTCATCAATAAGGTGCTTCAGTCTGTAGACCTGCCCTTCACTGGATGTTTTGTTTTTCTTTTTTGCACCATTCACTGTACATTGTAGAGACAGTTGTGCATAGACATATCAGGAGTTACAGAGTTACATAAACATTCAAACCAGTGCATCAGGCACTAAAGATCAAGCCATGGACAAATTCTTCTGTAAACTGACGAGTAATGTAATCATTACCTGAAGTTGCTGGCCTGAATGTGCATGATTTGATGGATTGCACAGCTGCCATGCTTGGCTGATTACATATTTGAACAAATTATTTAATAATGTACCTAATAAAGTGCTCAGTGAGTGTTTAAATATATATTAACACTTACAGTTGCATAGGTACAGTACAACACTGTGGGAATATTGCTGTCACCTGAGACTTATTTTATTTCCCACTGGGTCATGTTATTTTTTTCCACCTTGGTCTTGAAATGACATAGAGATGATTTGGCACACGCACACACAAACTTACCAAAGGAAATGCAGAAAACAAACACTTCTTGGTGCAGGGACGTGGTACAATTGGATTTTCTTTCCTTCACTCAGGCCACACATCACTTTTTCATCACCTCTTCCGTTTCTTGTGTTGTCCAAGTAGGATAAAGTGAACGACTGATGAGTTTTGTTTTCCTAGAAGATTTCTGAGATCTGCAGTGGCAGTCTTGTACATGGCAGCTTCGCCAAATACCACGACACATCCACACACAGGTGACATTATCAACACACACACTCATACGCTGCTTCTGTCCAACACGAGTGGAGTTGCACCGACATGCATCGCGGCGTGACGTCACGCTACTATTTCTAAAGCCAAATATCAAACGGTTTACTGTAAACTCATATCTTTACATAACGCACAAGAGGTTACGTTTCCCCGTTACGTCCTGTTTTTTTTCTTCTTCTTCTTCAAATAAACAGGGAAAGGCTGTCAAATGTTATATCCCAAAAGCTGCCGTGTTTGTTGTTTCTATCAGATTAACTCCTGACACTTAGAGGCAACTCGTCATAGCGTTTCCCTGACAGGAACTGAACAGTTATACTGAAGCTCTGTAGTAAAATAGCTTAAACGCCGGACACCGGGACACGCCTTTAATCTCTTGATGTAGTTTAAGCGCTGAAGTTAAACCCGGTATTAACGGCAAGTTAGCCACCAAGTTAGACAGTACTGTCCTGCGTTAAATTAAATAAGCTTCAAAATACAAAGCAAATATTTTAGCGTTAATCATCTTAGACCTACTAGCACAAGTTCGCGCTTCTAGTGTCAGTAGTAACTGCTGGTGTTCAGGGTGAGAGGCGGACGGAGTACACACCGCTGGATGAAGTTCAGAGCTGAACGCGCTAGCCTCCGCGCGCGCCACCAAAATCCCAACTCGCACGAGCACCGAGCTCGCACTACTCGCTAAAAACTGCTAGCTAACCGGCTAACGCTAGCGGAAAAACAAGGCTGTTTTATCCTCCTGTCGTTGTTGTTTATAGTCACAAAACAGGCATTACCTGATTTTTTATGAATGTACGTGGCATCTGACGTTCACCAGCTGGACAGTAAACAGACGTCCACGTATCTGTTCGGTTGGTACATTTTGCCGTTTAATTCCATTGACCAAAGGTCCTCCACACGGCCTACTTTACCGGTCACGTGACTCGCTGAACCATGACGTTGGTGACGGTCTCCGGTCTCAGCACAGCACATAGCAACCGCGTGGGTTACCAATAGCAACACTAACTTACAACAACAATAACAATGATAATAATAATAATAATAATAATAATAATAATGTAAATATATTTCTCTATAGAACTGTAAATTAAAGTTACTTTCATCAAAGCCCACCAGATAGCACTGTTGATTTCTTGTGTGTTTTACGATTCTAAAAGCAGTTCACATTCAGGTAAAGCACCTGAACTCTTTAACACAGCCTTGTGGCTGTTGATAATTAATTAAGAGAATAAATCATGCTCAGCACCGGAAATTAATGCAAAGGAAACCAGACAGCAGTATTTTTTAGGACTGAAACAGATTTTTTTTTTAATCTATCAGCATTCATCTATCATCAAAACACTTTCAAAGTCAAAGTCAGCTTTACTGTCAATTCTGCTACATGTACAGTGCATACATATACAGAATCGAAATTACGTTTCTCTCATCCTCGTTACAAATAACACTGAAAAACCTTAAATAAACCTAAAAAAAAAACATTAAATAACACAAACTTAGAAAAACAACAGAGGTGAGGTAATTGAGTTACTGTCCTGCAAAAAGGGACAGTTAACAACACAGAAGGCTGATATGGAGAAAAACGGAACAGTGCAATAAGAATTTGTGAAACATATATAATTTTTTAAAAATAATAATAGGTGGCACAGAGCCATAGTGGTTAACAATGTGACCTCGCACCTCTATGGTCGAAGGATTAATTCCCACCTTGGGTCTGTGTGCATGGAGTTTGTATGTTCTCCCCATGCTTAGTGGGTTTCCTCCGAATGCTCTGGTTTCCTCCCACAGTCCAAATACATGCAGAATATGTTACTGGTGTTCCTAAATTGCCCGTATTGTGTGTGTGCCCTGTGATGGATTAACATCCCATCCAGGGTGTGCCTCGCCTTGTGCTCAAAGTCTTCTGGGATAGGCTTCAGGGCTGCCACGATAAGCAGTATAGATATTTAATGAATGTAAATAATTGGTGGCATAGTGGTTAGCACTGTGGCCTCGCACCTCCAGGGTCTGGACAAATGAGACCAAAATGGAGTTGTTTGGCCTTAATGCCCAGCGTTATGTTTAGGGAAAACCATCATACCCACTCATACTCATGGAACACCTCTTACCCACTGTCAGGCAAAGCAGTGAAGGGGTGATGATTTGAGCACCTTGCAGTCACTGAGTCAACCATGAATTCCTCTGTAAACTAGGGTATTCTAGAGACAAGTGTGAGGCCATTGGTCCGACAGCTAAAGCTTGGTCGAAATCGGGTCATTTAAAGGACAATGATCCAAGGCACATCATTGAACCTACATCAGAATGGCTGAAAATGAGTGTGTGATGTTTGCATGTGTGCCCTGCGATGGATTGGCACCCTATCCAGGGTGTACCCTGCCTCGTGCTAAAAGTTTCCTAGGATAGAGTCCTGCGACATAATAATATATGCCTTGTTTATTTTTAATCATGCTATAATACCGTTGTAGTATTCTACATTGATCGATTCACAACGCAGGCAGGTTCAGTGTCTTTCCGGAAAAGTCTGAAATAAGATGCGGGCCAATCAGCGTGCAGATGGGCGGGGCTTCTGTTCCGCGAAGGTTCTTCAGCCTCATTGGTCGAGGAGGACCGCTAGCTGGAGCAGGGTAGTGTACCGCAGCGCCGAGGTCTGAAGGCAGCATCCTCAAATCTGTTTCAGGTACTGCAACCGAAAGATTCAGTTTAGTTGACCTCTTCTTGTTAGTCGTATAGAAAACACAGGAGAAGATGCTGGCATGCACGGAGATGATCACAATGTGTCTTCAGTCAGCGAAGCGAGAATATCTTCGCTCCGAGCGCGAGCAGCAGCTGCAGCACAACCACGGACTTTCCATTTTTCACGACGTAAGTCCAGCCTTAGTAGTTTTTGCACCGGTATTACACGATATTGTACGGAGAGTCAGGGCTAAGAGCTTGACCTCAAAATTCATGACAGGTTGTGTGAAATCACGAGCCGCACGCCGAGGACTTCTGCATTTGCTGCATAAACATAAACGTGTAAATGAAGTGTGTTATTTCTCTACACTATTCCTCTGCTGTCCCGTGTGAAGTCAGTAACCTGGAAGATACACGATAGAAAATTCTTCAGCCACAATCAGATCAAATGTAGATTTTAGTTATAAAATGTTATTATTTGTTTTTAATGATAAAAGATGTTTCAGATTGTGAATTTGCTGAGCTGGATTACAGACACATCATGTACCAGAAAGACAGTACAAATGATCATAAGTGACAGAGACAGGTTTTGACATTTAAGTTAGCAATCCATGATGGTTTTCTAATGCTTTCATTGAAAATCATAGAGCCATTTAGGAGATTGTCAATGCAGGACAAAATTATATGTGTGCTTTTTAAAAAAATATATATATATTTTCAATATATTACCAATTTCATTTCACTTGTCTTGCCACTATATACAGAATAATGTATGTACAGTGATGATGGGGTTGAAGCTTCACGCAGGAAAAAGGTGCAGATGTTCTCTCTGCATGGTTAAATAAGCTCCTGTAGAGGGGTCTGAAAGCTGTACACCTCTCTCTCTCTCTCTCTCTCTCTCTCTCTCTCTTTCACACACTCTCACTATCTCTCTCTCTCTATCCTTGTGTTTGTGTGTGTGTGTGTGTGTGTGTGTGTGTGTGTGTGAGAGTGCGCGCGTGTCACGCTGTCAGGTGATTTGGGAAGAGAAGATCTGGGAGATGATGTTGCAAACAGACACACAAAGCACAAAATCTAGTTTCTCCTCTGCAGTTGCAGCCCTTTAATTTCTCACTTCTCTGATTTGTCTTAATCAGCATCGCATGCTGTTCCGTGCTCGGACAGGCAGTCGAATTTGTTTTATGTTAACATAATGAAATGTCTGATGAGTCAGATGGTTCTAATATGCATATCGTGACTTGGAGCAAAGTGAATTCTGCTCCATTTAAACCACTGTTACATATTTCATGCAACGGTACATCAATCCTTATTGTCCTTAAGCTTTAACATATTTTTTTTGTTTGTACATCAGGCTCCAAAAGCCTGAGAATAATACTGGAAATGATTGCATTTTGCAGTCTTTTACAATTTAATACACTTATTTTAATTACAAATTATATTACTGACAACAGTGTGAGTAGAAATAGAATGTTTGACATATTTACATGCATTTCAGAGTTTCTTTTTTTCTTTAAAAAAATAAATAAATTTAGCCCCTCTTTTTTCCGAATTCTTTTTCCCAATTTTCTCCCCTAATTTAGTCGTGTCCAATTCCTCCTAGTCACTAGGGGGCTCCCACATTAAGCTTCTACCGCCGCT
>JAQMYG010000036.1:21381300-21391846 GCA_030014215.1 Clariallabes teugelsi | reverse complement strand
GTACATACAGTATATAAATTCAAAATCAATAAAAAAAAAACTAAAGAATCGTGATACATAGTTGAATAAATTTTTTTAAAAATCTCTAATAATTATGTCTGACTGCATTATAAGCAAACAAAAAAATAATTTCTTAAAATAGCTACATAAAGCCCTGTGCCGGAAAGAATTATGTAGCTAAACAGTTTCACATGAGCACCAGTGGTTTCACAATTTTTAAGTTTTATATATCTTGGCACAAAAAAAATCTTTTTTATTAGTGATAAAATTCAATCAAAGCAAGTTGCTCGTGGAGCGTAGTTGATGATTGTAAAATGCACTTGAGGAAAGAGGCAAGTGCATGGAAAACTACACACTAATAGGCTTGTGCAATATTGCAAGTTATTACACCACCTGAAAATTCACCATCCACCAATTGATGCGTTTTCACGATTGCCGCAGATCCTGAATGTACAGGTGATAATATTATCTCATTCTATGCTCCCACGCTCTATTCACTCCCGAAATAGAAACGATCATTTTCTGCCAATATTTTAGACGATTTTCACATTGAATTCAATTAAATTTTATTTGTATAGTGCTTTTTACAATTAACATTGTCGCAAAGCAGCTTTACACAATCAAAAGAACTATTGAAAGAACCATTTATTTGGATAGATCAGATTTGCATGTCATAAATGTTCACAAACATAATTACAAGTGATTTTCATCTGTCTCTAATGTGGACACATCTGTCCACTATCTGGACATGTCATATTTGTGCATCCACGTATTCATTTTAAACAAATGATGCTTTTTCAGTAAAAATATGTTTGCGATTTTGCTCTGGAGGACGACAAGCGGTTAGTCGGCTGTACTTGTTGCGGTCCAGAAGAAGGAAGGGAGCCAGCTGTTTTATCTCCACACTGCCGACACACTGACTGACATCAGCATCCTACGCATGCACAAAGGCAAACCTTTGCATGAATTCCAATCTGCCCATTTTCATTCAGGTCACATGACCATGAAGTGGATTTATATCCAATCTAGACCCACATATAAAAGTGACTCAAATCAAATTTGTACGTTCAGACAGCTCTAAAAAATCTGATCTGTGCCAGATTAGGGTAAAAAAATCAGAATTGAGTTACTTCATGCAGGTAATGTGAAAATAGCCTTAGGCTGTCAGATGTAAGCTGCAACATTACAATCCGGAAAAAAAATTCTATATCGGAAGCCTAATCCTTTATCATAATCATGAAGACAGGCAAAATTCAAAACCAGGACGTATAACAAGGAAGAATGAAACATAGGAAAATCACCCGATAACATAAACAAGACAGACACAGAGGGGTATGAATAAATAAACCTATTTAACCCAGAACACAATGAAAACAATCAGAAAAACACATCAATTACAGAGCGGGGTGAAAGTGAGACCAGAATCATAACAGATCCTTGTGGCTAGACACAAGCACTTGACATAAACCCAAAATGAAACATGAGAAATGATCTCATAGTGCTCTAAAAGGCATGCTGCACTAATCGGGGGAATCCATAACAATAATTCAACTTGTATTCAAATGCACTGGTACAGTACTGCTGAATATTATGTAAATAGGCTGGATAATATGATACAGTAATATTATTATGTATGTATGCGCATACAAAAATAGTAGGACAGTCATTCATTTTACAGTGTATTTAGAAGGTTAGCAGAAAAGTGTGTTTGTTACTTAACTATGTTTCATAAAAACTTTAAGTGTAAATTAGCCTTTAAAAGTCAGGTCCTGTTTCAAGTATGTTATGTTTGGTCAGTATTCGGATGATGATGCCTATTTATATTGATGCAGAGTGATATAAATGATTAGTATCCATAATATCAGGTGTTTAAAAAATTGCACATCCATTATAAGACTGTGCCTAAAGACAGAAGAATCCTGCACTAATCATGCATCAGAGCAGGAGGTGTTAATGCACACTCTGTCTTGGACCAAAAATAGATTTGAAATTTCAAGTACCATGTCATATTTTGAATGTCACACCCCTTTTTTATACTGTTACACAAATGTCAGCCCATTCCTTTCTGACCAGAACAAAAATAGCAATAGAGAACAAACACAAATAAAAATAGCACCATGCCAGCATTAACAAACATAATGGCAGTCAGTGTTTTTATTCATCAAAATGTCTGCCATTACTGAAGGACAAAAATGAAAGATAACGGCATTATGAAAGCTTCTAGTGCATGCTTTTTTGCAACAGTGGTGCACCAAATGTATTCATAGTCTAATTTAAAGGTCCATATTTTGCTATTCCTTTAACAAATGTCTCAGAACTCACCCAATGTGTGTGTGTGTTACTGCTCCAGCTGGAATACTCCTCAGATAATGGAAATTTAATTCCTCAAACTCCATCTGTGTCACTCCTCCTCCAAACACCCCGTTTCAGTGTCTATGTAAGAGGGCTAATGTCGAGCCATTCCCTACAAGTGATCTGTACAACAAGCTGGGGAAGGGGTATCTTGTTTTATGAGGTAAAAGTATGGGGGAAATCTATTTGGCTTGTTCAAAAATGAGGGGGAAACCCTAAAAAGCAAAATAATATATATTTTCTTATGTTTTCCACATATACCAGAGACCAATCTAAATGTTTAAAAAATGAAAGAGTGGATTTGCCATTATAGGTCCCCTTTAAGTCTGATCGTCTCTAGCTCTTCCAGTCAAAAGCCTGCTGTGATTCATTTTCACATCATATGCACTTTCCATTTATCGCCCTTACCCTTTTTTTTCTCTCTCCTTTCAGATTTTCCGCCGTGCAGACAAAAATGGTAAGTCTGACTTACTCCATTATTAAAAGAAACCTATAGAAAATGACTGATTTTCTTTGACATTGCAAAATAATATTTTGAGCACTTTAGATGCAAAGTGTTACAAAAAAGCTAAATCATATTGGATTTTGGTCATTTTTCATGTTCTCTTTTGTTAAACTCTGTTTAATAATTTTCATAAATCTATTTTGGATATACAGGCTGATTCATGAATAAAAACATTTATTGTAAAAAAGGCTGATTTACCACTCTACAGCATCTCAGGGAGTTTACGTGTCAGTGCCTTCGGTCAGTACTTTGATTAACTAGCTAACTAATATTTGAAAGAGGAGAAAGGTTTTGGGCTGAAATTTAATACTAAGGCTATTTTTGGAGAATGTCAAGCAAAAAACTGCCTAAGTAGTGCACAAGAAAGCACTGATCTAGTTCGTGAACTCACTTGAGATTAGTAAAGGGAAACCTATGCAATGCCATATAAATGAAAGTTTACTAATTTCATATACATATAATGCACATACAGCATCATTGTACAGGTAGATAAAAAATCGTTAAGACATACAGTATGTTTATTACATTTGAAGACTTTTTCATTGTAAAGAAAAGAATAAGGAGAAAGAATAAGAGACACGGAAGAAATTACATGCTGTCCAAACAAATCAGGAAGGAGTGGAGTCGCTGAGCTGAGCCGTCATCGCACAAATGATAATCGCCGCTCCCCAAAATGACAATTACCTCTCCACTTCAATCATCCCTCCATCAGAGCAGGAGAGAGAGGATGATGAGAGGATGTGTGAGTCAGACAGATGATGTGTAAACGATTTTAACTCACCGACTTTACGCCTTTCATTAAACATAGACGGGTAGCAAGTGGCTGATTGGTTACTGATAAATGGTGGTCAGACCAGACACTCTACATTTATATTGTAGTGCTGTGCTGTGTGAAGGGGTGGTGCTGGTTGGAGAAGCCCTAGTTTAGAGAATGTGGCTGAGGAGTGCAACTAGAGCATAGAGTGGATTGCCACAGCATTATTTGATTTGATTTGAACCCTTTAACTTAACCCTTGATTTGACTGCTGAAAGCGGGGATACATTTGCTTGAGTAAATGTAAGCCATGGATAAAACAGGTAACTGGCAAAAATGAATGAATGAATGAATAAACAAACAAACAAACAATCAATCAATAACTATAGATAGTGTACTTTCTAGCTTTGCATATTACCAGAATTTGTTGTGTTTTACCTAAACTTAATTTAAGGTTGTTTTCACACATATATTTCTTCAATTCTGTGTAAAATTCAGGGTAAAATAAAACAAAAACACTATAAAAGATAATACAGTATATACAAAATAAAAATCTCATTAATAAAATGACTAAATGAATTAAACATGATTTAAATTTGATAAAAGTTGAGAAGGCTCCTATTGGAAAAGAATACGCAGACCCCGGTGTGTTTACAGCATCAGTGTGGGGTGCCTAGAAATTAATTATTAGTACTGTGGAGCCTGATCATATAGTGACAAACAGCAAAATGCTCAAATCCACTCTATATTTGATCAGAAGCCAGTGTATAGATGCTGTAACTGATAAATTAACCGGTGCCTCTTGTTCTTATACCAGTAAGAAGACAAGCAGCTGTATTTTGTCCAAGTTGCAGGCGGGAAATCGAAAACTGACAATAATCAATAATCAAGATGTAATAAAGGCAGACAAAACCTTTGGTATTTTGGTTTGTTTAGTCAAGTGTGACTTGGTGGTTTACCATAGAAAAAGAACAACAACAAAAAAGAAACCCCTGCTGTAGTTAGCTTCAAATGAACATGAGTGTGGACTGCATGGTGTCATGTGTAAAAGAGATCCACTCCAGAGGCCCAGTGGCAAATAACATGTTTTTTCCGTTTTTTATTATGACTTGAAGTGATTGGAAAAGCGGTCCGGGTAGATTACTTATTCTCTCACTCATCATCTATACTGTTTTATCCTGTATGAAGCGTTGCAGGAGGCTGGAGCCTATTCCAAGAGACTTAGGGCACAAGGCGTGTAGCCTAACCTGCATGTCTTTGGACTGAGGGAGGAAACCAGAGTACCCATATATGGGAAAGTGCGAAATAGACTAAAATGTTCAAAACACTGAATACAAAGCACATTAAGAACTGCTTGGACTGTGTACAAACTCAACACAGTGGGAATCAAAGCTGTGGAATTGCACATGCAGTGCAAGAAGCATGACAAACACACAGCATTTATCTTTATTATTCCAGTTCTTCCATCTCAGTATCACAGAACATTGCTACATCTCAGATACCAGCATCAGCAACAGCATTTGACTCCACATCTAAACTGAAAGCAGATTGCTCTAACCACGCCAGTAAAGGACTTAAAGAAATTTTAGAGCCATAGTGTCAGATTTGAGATCAATCATACCTTTGCATGTGTTAAAGACAAATAAGTGTACACTGCTAGATTTGGACTGGAGCCTTATGTCATTTAACTCGGATGTTGACAAGGATGTCAAATGCCTCAATGACCCAAGAAAACATCCATTCATATACAGTGAAACCTTGGATTACGAGCATAATTTGTTCAGGAAATGGGCTCGTATTTCAAAACACTCGTAAACCAAATTAAATTTTCCCATAAGAAATAATGGAAACTCAAATTATATTCTTTCCACAGCCCCAAGAAATAAATACAAAATAATTAACACAAAATATAAAGTAAAAATAAAACAAATTAACCTGCACTTTACCTTTGAAAAGAATTGCGACAGAGCAGTGTTTCTGTGTAGAGATAAAGAGTGTGTGTGTGTCCGTGTGTGTCTGTGAGGGCGAAAGTAGGAGTTGTGTGTGTGTGTGTGTGTGTGTGTGTGTGTGTGTGTGTGGGGCACGGTGTCCAATGACACGCGCGCACACAGACACAAAGAGCAGGCTGATGCAGAGAGATAAAATGGATCTTTAACCTCTCTAATGAGACTTGCTTTTGTTTTACAAGCGCGCTGTACACACACGCATACAGACACAAAATAAAATATGTTTTACACACACACGTGGTCACGGTGTTATAGTAAACAGTACACGCGTGCATGGATGTTGATTATACCAGTAAGAGCACTAAGACCCAGCAGGGGAGACGATTACCCACAATTCGCAGTGCAAGAGAGAGAAAAACCGTTGGCTCAGTTGTGATCACGTGACGCTCGGCGTCAAAACAAGAAGCGTGTGCGTGATACATGATACTCGGTGCTCGTAAACCAAGACTTGTTAGTTTTTCAAGTCAAAATGTATTAAAAATCTTTGCTCGTCTTGCGGAACACTCGCAAACCGCGTTACTCGCAATCCGAGGTTTTACTGTACTGTATACCATATATATGCAATAGTCTTTTTAGTGTTTTTTTTTTTTTTACAAACTTTGCTATAAATGTTTATTTCATGACTTTATTATCAAAAAATATGAAAAGTACGAAAAAATCTTTCTGATTTCCAAACATTAGTATTCCAGCAAAAAAAAAAGAAGAAAAAAAAATCAGTCTAACAAAAACATATCAGTATGCCAGAAAAGAAAGCAGTATATTATGTAAAAGACAACTTCTGAGAAAAAGAAAGGCTTCTGGGTTTTTCATGCATGAAAAAAGAAGCAGATATAACAAAGTCATTAGAAGCACTGCGGCTAGTTCTGTAGGATGTTCAGTAAGACTAAGCAGCTAATTTCCTTATAAAACTGCACACACTGTTGTCACACAAATGATTAACTTTGTTTCATTAGTTACTGTCTGTTGCTTTTTATAGTATTCTTTTGAATATAAAAACTTTTTTTGAAGACATCCTTGCTCTACATTAGTTACTTGCAGGTGTCTAAGACTTTTGCACAGTACTGAATTTTCCATGCTGCTTATCCTGTGAGCCAACTCATCGCAGGGCACAAGCACAAGCATGCAATCTTTCACTATAAGCAGTTTGGAAACCTGAGTACATGAAGGAAACTCAGCGAGCACAGGAAGGGCATGCAGACTTCATGCATACAGTCTAGAGCGCAGATTTGAATCTGCGACCCTGAAGGTGTGAGCCAATAGTGCTAACTACGAACCATGCACCACGAACAGCAACAAAATGAAACATCCAGACCTACATGAGGATCACAACCTGGGGTTGCAGTATAGGTTGCATCATCATAAATCAAATACACTGAAAAAGTGGTAAAAAGAAAAATGTTGTCAGAAAAGTAGGAGACCAAGGCCACACCGAAAGTGTGAAAGAGAATTGGAAGTATTAAATTTTCAGTTAAGAGACATTAAAATAATTTTTGTGTCAAACCTTACAAATGCTAATTCACAGTATCTCTATATAAATCACCTTATTGGCATTTAATAAAGTCATAAACTGGCAGATTCCAAGGGGAAAGATGGAATATAAAATATTGGTATGAAGTGACTGGCTGGTTACAGAACTTACCCACATGGGGTTAACTGTGAATCCAGCTCTCCTACTGTATGTGAAGATGTTCTGCATCACTTTTTTTGATCATTATCAGCTATTTTACTGAGGCGTACTACTTTATATAAAAAGGTTAGTTCTGCTGGCCTGTCAAATGTTAAAAATCATGCCTGATGGTTTCATGGACATGATGTCCTTTAGTTCTGTTCAGAAGGCTAAAGATAATAAGCTTTGATAGAGAACAAAAGAGAAAGAGAGAGATGTATTAAGTCTCTCTATTTGCAGCAGTTTCTATGCATATTTGGAGTGTTGTCTTAGGAAAAAAGTTTTGCCTGTTACTTACGAAACTGCCGTGCGGACCGAAATGCACAAATTAAGCACTGATTTTGTTTGGATCATAAAACTCCCTTGCTCTGAGATTCAGAGGCAACATTCCAAGGAGCATGGAATCAGGTTACAGTTTGAAATGTCAGTGTGAGCGGTTTCTTCATCTCCTTTCTTTAAATGAAAAAGTTGTAAAAAAAATACAACGCTGTTAAGGACCTTGGTGAAAAAACTATTTAGGTGTTGAGAAACTACACTAATCACAGCCATAACATTACAATGCAAAAAAAAAAATTTCAGTATTGTGTAGGTTCCACTTGTGTTCCCTGGGCAGGTCTTGTCCCACAGGGAATGACTCCACAAGACCTTGGGGGTGTGCTGTGGTTTCTGGCACCAGAACATGGGCAGCAGATCCTTTGGGTTCTGTGGGTTGCTGGGTGAAGCATCAGGGATCAGACTCGTTTGTCCTGCTCATACCATGGGTGTTGATGGGGATCTGAGGAGTTTGGAGGCCAGGTCGGTGGCTTTGGGCTCTTTTCCTGTTGGACGCCATGCACGGTGGTGCACTGGGTGTTCTAGTGCCTTTCTATCGTGGCCAGCATTTTTTGTCATTTCTGCTGCATTGGCTTTTCTGTGAGATCAGGCTGGACAGGTTGGCCTTTGGTCCCCATGGTGAACCTTGATGCTCATGATCCCGTCACCAGGTTACTGTTATATACAGTAAGTGATAATCAATGTTAATGTATTAATGCTTTGTGGTGTTAATGTTAAGGCTGATAGGTGTATGTGATTTAACTTTGCTTATACATTGACCTGTTGTTAAACCCAGTCATATATCATGAATACATACATCAATAAGAGTTATAATACAAAATAGAGTTTTATTATGCTAACACTTTTTTTTTAGCTAATTCTGTATGCATTCATCTAAGTACAAAACACAGTAACAAATCATGAATCCTTTCATAAATGTTAAATAACTGTTCCCTAAAAAAAAATCACCACATTCGCAATTAAATGTTTTACAAGGGGCGTTCAAGTCAACCCGGGACTTTTGTTGAAATTTCTCATGAATGAAGGTGCAAAACGATTAACATTTGAAAGAAGTCTTTAAGCACAGTACGTTGATAAGACTCTTCGCTGCAGTAAAACATTTGAATGGTGTAAGTGAGAATAAGAAATAAAGGTAGTTTTTACTCCTATCACTCGGTTCTGTTATTCTGCACAATCAAAAGTCCTGGTTTGACTTGTGTTATATAACAAAATAACAATAGTCTTTTTTTTTTTTTTATCCATTACAGGTCTGTGTGTATGAGCCGTTACTACAGTATAAACAATAATGTATTAGAATAAATGCATTCATGTAAATTATCATTCAAGTTATAACCAGTGGTGTTATACAGAAATAATGCTCCTCCTGACCATTGAATGAATCTCCTGACCCTTCATATTTAAGCTATCAGCTATGCTGTGTTAATGTCTTCCAATCCATTTACTTGTTTAAACACAAGGGTCCTTATCTAATAAGAATGTGATATATGCATTGTCTTTATTTTTTATAGCACTTTTTTAGTCTCAGGTTTTTAATGAGACATGTTTTAATGAGATCTGCTCAGATGCTGACTTAATCTGATAAATCTGTTTGGCCAGACATCTTAGTAGGATCAGTCTTCCTGGCCATTCTGTCGGCAAATCTGGAGAGACATATCAGGTTGGACTCTAAAGCCTTCCATGTGTAAAACATTTTCATAAATATGTACCTATTTTGGAGTTTAGACTTTATTTGTTAATTTAAACTTAATCTGTAACTGTTAGTGACAGTTTAATATAGCAGAGCTTACATTATTTTCTGCATTGTGCTTTGGTTATTCACTTAAAGGAGTAATAAAAGGCTGGACTAATAACAACAACAACATAATAACGGGTTTAAGTTGCAGCAGAATTACTTCCAGTTTGCGCACAAGAGTTGAGAAGTGCAGCAGCAGTGAGAAGTTGAGCTCAGGGCTGAATAATTAGGTGAGTACAGAAATAAACGTAAAATCATATCTGTATGCTTATTTTTTATTATAAGGTAATATTTGCCAAAACAAAGAATAATTATAGCTGAAACAAGTTCGTTTTTAGATAATGCCCATACGTTTAGTCTAAAAAATAGCTAATTTGAGAGGGCTGGGTCTTGGGGGATGAGTGACAAGAAAAGAGCAGACGAGATTGATGGGTGTTGCAAGAACACAGCAGAAGGAATCTGGAAATAGGCAGCGTGAACAGAAGAAGGGATAAAGACCAGGACAGATGGGTGGGATAGGCAGATCAGATCAGAGATTTGAAAGCTCCATATCCACTGATTATCCTTTTGTGAATACACTAAAGCTTGATGAATGCTTCAGACTTATATCTGAGGTGTTTTCATTCTGGTGTTAAGTGGCTATTTTCATTACAGACATTAAACAGGCAAAAAACTGGTTAATTCAAGGATTACTTCAACGTCGCTTCGGTAATTCTAACATCCTTATGTGTTCAAGATAATGTAGTAAACAAAATGGTACTCTATATAATGTAATCTTATTCACCTTACAGTTTTTCTCAGTTGCTTTAACACACTTTACTAAATATTACTGCCCAAACATATATCCAATATCAACACCTCATTCACTGTTCCATTTATACCGAGCTTTGGTGAATAGTAACAACAAAGAGAGAGAAAAAGAGAGAGAGAGAGAGAGACTACACGTAAAATGTTGTTACATGATGTCTGGGTGGGTGGGGGTGGGGGGGTGTCACATGATTTCATCCACATCACAAAAGATGTTCGTCCTTCCAAGTCAACAAGGAAAAAGCTATGCTCAGAATGTCTCATAGATGAATAATATTCACATGACCATGTTTCCATGTTTGCAATCGCCGATTCTTCCCGTCATCATTCATCAGTCATGGAAAATCATTCAATTCAATTCAATTTTATTTTATTTATATATATATATATA
>JAQMYG010000036.1:21370398-21380494 GCA_030014215.1 Clariallabes teugelsi | reverse complement strand
TGAGGATGCAGGACAACCACCTAGTAATGCATTACAATAGTCCAGTCTGGAGGTCATGAATGCATGAACTAGCTTTTATGCATCAGATACAGATTAAATGTTCCTAAGCTTGGCAATATTTCTAAGGTGGAAAAATGCTGTTTTTGTGATATTGGAAATATGACAAGTTACAAGGACAAGTTACTGTCTAATATTACACCCAGGTCTTTTACTGGCGAGCTGGTGTTAACAGTACATCCTTCTAAATACAAGCTGAATTGTGAGAGCTGTTGTGTACTGGTTTTATACTTGTATACTTATCTGAATTTAGTAAAAGAAAGTTATTGGTCATCCACTCTTTTACTGTATATCCTGGGTACTGTTACTTGATCAGGAAGACTTTTATAGCAGCTAGGTCTATTTAATTATATGATACAGTAAGTGCACTTATTTCAGAGTTAAAATACATTACTGTTTACTGTTAAATACACGTCCTTACTATTTCTCTATAAAGTACTTTGAAGTAAAGTATTACTATTTGTTCATGACCAAAGACGTGATCAGTCTTAGTGGCTTTAATGTGTTATTTCTTTTAAGAACAGAATTGAAGCATATTGAAGCTTTTCTTGTTTGTTCCTGTTCTAGTGTCTGTGGAGTAGAGAACAATCTGGAAACCCAGTTTAGTGATGAATCAGTCCAGCCTTTATTCTTTCTTTAAATAAATGTTATTGGATTTCTTTCCAATTGATCGTTCAAGCAAGAAGACTGAATACCATATGAACAAACCCTGTATAAGCCAGTGTAATTTCTTTACGGAAAGTACGATTTATTTAACAAGAAGTTGCTGTTAGTAATGAAGAAGGATTAGAGCAGTGCTGTTCTAGCGTGGTGAAAGCGTCACAAACCTTGGATGCCTTCCAACACTGTCGTTAGCACACACCTGTTGACTGTGTCTGATGATTTCCCATTGGGGAATCCCTGTTGCGACTTGTGGTTGATTAGCTCAAATGAAATTTGTTAGCTGAGCTCTTAGGGATTAAGTCAAACATAGCAAGTTTAAATTTTAGCAGCAGTAATCTTATTCGTTTACGATTACGTTTTGTGTCACCAGCTACTTCGTTGAGACATGCAAGCTGACACGCCATTATTCTGTTATCATAAATAGTTTACAAACTACTGTAAGTGATGCAGCCTCACAGCTCCAGGCCTGGGTTCAATCCTGAGTTCAGCTTTTTGATTGTGTCTGAGTTTCAACATGTTGTTTCTAGTAATGGACCGATTGTAATGTTCTTGGATGATTCCAATCTCTGACCTGCCATTTCCAATATTTTGAAGGATTCCAGTGCTTTTTCTTCGAGTGCATTAATGTAAATCTACAGTATCATTAATGTTATCACCAGAACAACCTGCGCTGTTATACAGAAATAATGCACATCTCCTGACCAATCAGATTTAAGCCTTCAGCTGTGCTGCATTGTAATGCTGTATTAATGTTTCCCAATATATTCACCTATTTTAACACAAAAGTCGTTATCTAATAAGAATGTGATTTTTGCATTATAATTTTTTTTTTTAACTAATAGCACTTTTTCAGTCTTGGGTTTTTAATGACATGTTTTGATGAGACCTGCTTGTATGCTGACTAAATCTGACAGTGTTGTTGGCCAAGATTCTTTAAAGAAAGTAAGCTTTATTTAACAAGAGGTTGCTGTTAGTATTGAAGAAGGATTACATCAGTGCTGTTTTAGCATGGTGAAAGCATCACAAACCTTGGATGCCTTCCAAAACTGTTATTAGCACACAACACCTGTTGACTGTGTCTGATGATTTCCCATTTTATTCATTTAAGATGAAGTTTTGTGTCACTAGCTACTTCGTTGAGACATGCAAGCTGACACGTCATAACTCGATTCCTATAAATAGTTTGCAAACTAAGTGATGCTGCCTCACAGCTCCAATCCCTCGTTCAATCCTGAGCTCAGCTTTCTGAATGTGTCTGAGTTTCATATGGTGTTACTAGGGTTGCACCAATTGCAGTGTTCTTGGACAGTTCCAATCTCTGACCTGCCATTTCCAATTTTTCTTTGTAACAACTATAATTGACAGCATGCACAAACATCTTTGTAACTTTTCTTTAATTTAAGATTTAACTATACTCCAAAACTCCACAAGGCAACAGGCTTTCTTTTCATGCAAGCAGATAACAACAACAAAAAAAGCTTGAGTCTCCTGCACAGAGCTCTTTTGTTTAAGTAAATTCTAACTGAAGATGAGGAGACAGCTGCCAGCCAGGGAGGGTGAAGTATATCTATAGTGTGCCTTATTTGAGACCCATGATGCCATTCAACTGCATCTTTAGTTGTCACCATATCCTTATGGGTTTCCTGTGGGGTTTCCTCCCACCTTGTAACACATACATATAAAATTTTATGCATATTATGCATTCTCCCTAATGACACGGCTGATGCATAGAAATCTTTAGGAGAATTACCATCATGGATCAGGAGGCTTAGGTCTTCTGACAATTTTTTTTTTTCAAAATGATTTATTTAAACATTACAATGACTGCAATGAAGGCTAAATGACAAACATACATAGCTTTCTACTCTAATCTAGGGGTTCTGTAAGTTTTGGTCTTGCTTCCCTGGGATGGTCTTCATGAGAGTCAGTTTCATAATAGTGCTTGATGGGTTTTGCAAACGCACTTGACAATACTGCAAGAACTGTTACAGAGCAGCTGCCCTCAGTGTCTTAAAGTAATAACTGACTGTTGTTGCTGTTGTTAGTACCTGTGGAGTATCTAGTAGAGTATCTATTTTTACATAGCAAATAAATCCAAACCTTTGACTCTTATAGTTTTTTTTTTCAACATTGTTTAATTTGATTGGATGCTTTGAACTGAAATGTGAATAAAAATGCTGATTTAAATAAATAAAATGCATGGGAGCCCATGTGTCATTGGCTGGATGAGAGAACAATAAACCTTGTTTGGGTATTTTGGTGGCCAAAAATGTATGCAAATGGAAAATTTGATGGAGTACAAGCATTCGATTTCAATATCACTCAACGTATAAATGCCCTCACAGTAATACCTTATTTAATAGCTTATTATCATAGAAAAGTACAATTTAGAACCCCTAGTTTTGGTGCTGCTTTTAGAATGAGACAATCCAGTCCATTCGATTTTGCCTAAGTAAGCCAGAGTGAGTTTGGAGAATTTTTAACTACTGGCAATGTGTATATCAAACACCATCCTACAGCCTGAAATGGGCAAAGTGAAGCTTTTGCACAGCACAAGAATTTTGCTTGACAGCACACCTGCTCTGCTGAGACCTCTTAGGCCTGACCTTGCAGTAATTTTCCAGGAGACTGTGTCCTTGCTGGTAAGCACTTTCCTGTTTAGGTTCTGTACTTACCTTTCACACCTCTGTGTGGGAGTCTGCCCTAACATTGTCAAAGATATCCCCATAGCATGGCCAAGCCCATGCACAAGAACAATAAAGCAGAAAACCTCCAAATACTGCACATTGGTAGCTTCTTGTATCTATTTTTCTAAAGCCTTCAGTGATGCTACAGACGTGTCAAGTGAGAAAAATGAGTCTGGTAGGCTCTTTTATTTCAGATAAGCGGATTTCCAGCCAAAGATATATGAGTTCTTTCTCTTTTTTCTTGGACTGTATACTGCAAATTGTCTTAGTTCCTTTTTCCTGATCCCCTCGAAGATGGGCATGAGGAGGATGTGAAAGAGAAAGACGGAGTCCTTGAATTAAGTCAGAAATAAATCAGAAGGGGAGCAGATTTAATATGCTGATTAGGGATGTCTTCTTCCGCAAAGCTGCTTGGGACCAGATGGCTGCCAAGTTTGTCCTTGAAATAACCAAGCAGAGGCAAAGTTCTTGGATGTGGTTCTGACAGACCATAATAAGGACCTGTTCACCCTCCTGGGTAATTATAAGTCTGATCAGTTAGCCAGCATGTCAGTCTCCTGGAGTGTCTCCAAAGATTTTTCTCCTATTTTCAGGATCATTTCTTAGATAATTTGAAAAGTTAGGTCTTGTCATTGTTTGCATTTTTGCACTAAGGTACATTTCCCACAAAGAATATATTCTATTACTATCTATTCATTATTATTAATTAATTAATTATTATTATATTATATTATATTATATTATATTATATTATATTATATTATATTGTATTATATTATATTATATTATATAATCAGTGATTACTGTTTGGGTTTAATGGTTATCAGTGATTAGTGCTTGGGAACAGTGATGATTAGTGACAAGGTCTTGGTAAAAATGGTAATCAGTGATTGATGTTTGGGAACAATGGTGATCAGTGATTGGTTTTTGGGTTCAATGGTGATCAGTAATTAGTGTTCTGGAAGAATGTTGATCATTGATTGGTGTTTGTGAAAAATGGTGATCAGTGATTGGTGTTTGGGAACCGTGGTGATTAGTGACTAGGGCTTGAGAACAATGGTCATCAGTGATTGGTGTTTAGGAACAGCGGTGATCAGTGATTAGTTTTGGGGGACTGTGGAGATTAGTGATTAGTGTTTGTTTCAATGGTGACCAGTGATTAGTGTTTGGGGAAAATGTGCCTAGTGTTAGGGGAAAATGGCGATCAGTAACTAGTGTTTGGGAACAATGATGATCTGTAATTAGTGATTGGGAAACATGGTGATCAGTGATTGGTGTTTGGGAACAGTGTTGATTAGTGAGTAGGGTTTGGGAACAATGTTAAAAAAGCAATGTGAAAATATTGTTAGATATTCTTGCTGGGCTCTGTTTTGAAATAAAGATTCTAAACTAAGATATAAAAAAAGTCACAAAACCTAGAAACAACTTTTGTCACCATTTTGCTGAATTTTGAAACTTATAGTTTTGGATGGGCAGTGAAGAAGGAATTAGTATTCAGGTTATGGGATCACCTTGCTTGGGTGTGAAAATCATATTCGTTCTTCACTTGCTGCAATACTTCAAAGTTACTTTAATCTATGAGGAAGCCAGGCTACAATGTGAATAAATGAGAAACCTTAAGCAAATGTATCATTAGCAAGCATAGACACTGCATTGTAATAAATGTGAAAGTAATAAATGTTACCTGAGTCATCCTTTACTCAAGTAGACTTTGCTTCTCATTTTTGAATGCATCCCACTTCTTTTTAAGCAGCGTGACTTTTTAAGATAACTTGGCTGAGATGAATTAGATTTCCTCTGCTCTGGCTCTACATGTTGACTCAGTCGTACCTCTTTCTTGTCTTCTTCCCAGCTGTCTCACTTAATTTATGATTAAAACTTTTCTAAACTCAAAGAAGGGAGTCAGAAAGGGGAAACCTAGGCAAGAAACTTCATACATCATTACAGACTCTGCAGCTCAAGAAGCCTGTCTTCCATAGAGGCGTGAACTTCAAATGATTTCTTTTTTTTCTTTTGTGCTCTAGTATTGAAGTGCAACATGCACTTGATGTTGGGTCACCATGATTGAGTAGCCCATTGCAGCTCTTGAACACAAAAAAAGTGGAAAAGACTTAATGAAAGTACCCAGAGGAGAGAGATGCTCAGTGTTCAGCCCTGCTGTGATTCAGGTCACATGTGGCATCATCAAGCTGTGCACTAAGGGCTCAAACTGATGATTTGATATTTGAGTTCTTCCAGTGTGTGTGCTGTGTCTGTTAGGCTCCATATGAGTGTAATTGATGAAGGATACTATGCAATCAGAACTTCAGTGGTACAGAAACCAGTTGCTACCAGTGATTAGTGAAGTTATAAAAAATAAACATTTGTGTTACAATTATATCCGTTCATTATAGTCATATAATGACTATAAAAAATATATATAGTCCTTAAATCTTTTTTCTCTTTGTCATAGATGATGGCAAGCTCTCCTTTGAGGAATTCAAGGCTTACTTTTCTGATGGGATTCTCACGACTGAAGAGCTTCAGGAGCTTTTCTACTCAATCGATGGGAGACAGACGAAGTATGTACAATCTGAAATGTTTCCCTCATTTTAAATCTGCAATACACAAGAAATCCTCCACGTTCCCCTTAATTAATGCTTCCTGTGACAAGCTGTAGCTGAACTTGGCTTTACAGTCTTTCGTACAAGAAATAAATAATACAAAAAGATGAAAACTGTCAAGGATAAAACGCAAAAAATCTTTCCAAAAGAGAAACTTCTGTCTTTAGCTCTTCTTCAAAGAGACAGGTTTGACAGAACATATGAAAGGCTGACTTTTCATGCTTGAAAAAAAAATCGCTCCGAAGTAGGACCACATGGAAACGGGTCCAGTTTGGGTTTATCATTGTATGATCAAAACACTTTGCAGACTCTTTTTATAAGGGCGCACAATCTGCAATCATGGCAACCAATTGCTTGGTAATTACTGTATTCAGAAATCTACACTCCCATAGTCCTGAAATAGAGATCTATTCCATGCTCAGCGTGCTCCTGGTTCTCTAGAGCAGAAACCCAACTCGCCTATCCCCATTAAAGCATTAATCCAGACATTAGACATGCAGAGTCTGGTACAATTTTCGACATGGTTAATATTCCTCCTTTGATGCATACTGTAGGGTCAGAATAAACTCCTTGCATCTTTGCTACCCAAAACGACATGCTTAGACTAGATGTTAGTAACTTTATACATTGTGATAAATGTCCCATGTATATGATTAAACAGAAACGTAGGACATGCTTAAATGATCTACACTGTCTGTAAAGATCCATTAGCCATAACCTCATGTCATCTACTGTATATAACGAAAGAACACAGAGCTGTCCCATAGGAGTGTGTGATTGGTAACAAATCGCCATCACTCTGAACAAACAAGGTCAAACATGTGTCATTTCAAAGCATAGTGGTTTGGCCGCAACTTGTATGTGTGTGTTTGTGTTCACACTATTTAATTACTTATATCATTAAAGAGCCCTATTTTTGCTTTTAATTTAGCCCACGGAGTCTCACCTCTATTAAAATTCCATTACTGCCTCCAGGGAGCACTTGAGACAAGTCCAAGCAATTATTTAGTTCAAGCTTCTCTGCTCAAGATTAGACAAGAATATAATAGTGACTATTATCTGAAGTTTTCTTGTTAATTATGAACAGCTATACAAGTTGCATACATGACACGATCTTAACATATTTATACATACCTGTCCAAGATGCACTGCTTATATTTACGTGCACTACAATAAATCTGGCTTTTCAGTATTGTGAAAAATATACAGTCACATCCATAAGTATTTGGACAGCGACACAGTTTCCCTCTGTACACCACCACATTGGATCTGAAGTGAAGCAATTTAAATGCAATTGACTTTCTGCTTAAATTCAATGGGTTTTCAAAATTGCATTAATTGTTTAAAGATTTTCACAGTCTCGAAAGTAATTAGACAGTTGTTTGATGAGCAGTTTGATGGTTAGGCATGGCCGGTTTCCTCATTATTTCACGAGAAAATAAGGGGGATATAAATGGTCTGGAACTGATTCCATGTTGCATCACTGTCCAAATACTAATGATGTGGACTGACAGACATATCACTGTCATCATGATGAATGAGTCATTATAGTCCAAAACTATGAATATGTCTAAACTACCAACAACTGTTTCAACCAGAACAGTTAAAAATCACTCTGTTTTTATGAGAGTACCAATTTTACTACTTTCATTTTTCTGCTTTCCCTTTACAGCAACCTTGACACAGACAAGTTATCAGGTGGGTTTCAATCATTCCTCTCTCATTACTTCACAAACCATTATACTCATTAATATAATAGATTATTGATAAGGTGGGCAGTAGTGCTAATCAACTAATCAAGAACTCTATGATTTACACAAGAAAATTAGTTCCACTGTAATTGTTTTCATCGTCCTCTAACAATTTTTTTCTGGCTCCTCGTGGCTTCTTTATGAGCTTGAGGAGGCACAAAGGTGAAACCTGGTGGGATTAGCAAATTGTTTTCGGGTGAGCATGTGGAGTTAGAGTGCTGAAATAAAGTCGCAGCAATATAGACGGTTCATGAGTCATCCACAACAGATTGCTGTCAGACTAAGATGTCAGCCCCTAGAAGTCATTTCAAACTCTGCTTGAAACACTGCTGATAGGGCTGCGGCTTTTACTTTGCAATAGTAACCTAATGAATTGTTTTTGAAAGATATTTATTTTTACGATGTTGGTACTCGTGGAGGATATGTAATGATGTAGCTTTAGGGGCTCTTGATACATTTTTATCATGGAAAAAAAAAGAGATATGCAACCATATATACAAGGAACAGGAGTGGAGTGGACTTAAATTAAATGTGCCAGGTTTTTTAAAACGTCATGTAAATTCCAAGTGTTAAAAGATAAAATGGCCTTTGCAATTCCAGTACTTTCAGTGGGGAATCTATATACAGTAGTGTGTGATGCCTCTGTACAACTGCCAGATAAACTAGCTCATATAGTGTGCAAGGGCACGCTTTCTCCTGACAGCGTATCCCCTCAGGAACTTGTGCAATGTACACCTTGCTGAAAAAAGAGTTCCAGACTTGCTCTTACTTTTTTATCAGTAGGCTGGCCTCTGGCACAAATTAGGGCTGCTGCATTATTAGCACTAAGCTGCAGCATGAACACAACAAAATATCCGGGTTTTTAAAACCCCTTGTCTCTGTCTCTCTCTCAATAAAATCAAATACAGCCGAATTCAGACATGTCGCTCCACTTGTGTCGTACCCGCACGTAAACATCCGTTATCGTTTCTTCTTCCTTCATCTGCTTTTCTTTTATTGGAGGTGTGACATTGTTCGGTGACAGAAGGACTGAATGATTCATCACATTATCATTGATGTAATTTTCTGCAGTGAGCACGTCGTAAATGAGTGTGCCTTAAAAACAGGAAATAATAGCACCGCTCAAGCTCCAGCTGAGTGACACTAACACTGCAGAGTCGTGTGCACGCAGGGGTAGGACAACACTGTGAAAACACATTAATGTGAACATGAAAAAAAAAACAAAAAAGAAGAGTGTTTTTTAATTTGATGTACCCTTTCATACCTATTAATTCTACTTGAGCAAATGTGTACAGATGCATTCAGCTCTGTGATAATATTTTCCTGTTGCTGAAACTCAAATAGATGAAATTATAAATTGTTTAGAGCACTACATAGGATGTAAATGCCAGTGTGTAATATAAATGCCATTATATTAATATAATTGTTTCTTACATAGTGTGGATAAACAGTCATTTAGAATTAGGCTTAATTGCATGTTGGCAGTGCTTAAATAAATAAGTTGTTCCTTTGTTGATGGTCATGCATGTTGAGTCATTTCATATATTCATAAAAAATTAATACAATGTTTGCATATTTGTTTGAAAAAAAAAAAAAAATGAATGAGACAGGCATCCTGGCTGAAACATCCCTACCATACAAAATGTTCCACATTATCGTCTAATAAGTACGGAATAACACACAACAGACCATGCTGTTATACAAAAATAATGCACACCGGGGGATATGACGTGGAACGAGACGGAACGTGAGTGAAGCCACCCACCCCCTTCCCCACCGAAGTGCATTGTTTTTTATAACAGCATGTTCTGGAGGTGACATCGCAGTTACACCACAGCGATTTGCCAATGAATTTGATAAGGAATTTCATGCATTTTCTTTGATTTAATGTTGACGAATGTCTGCGAGACAAATTAGTTCCTGTTCTCACCTACCTTATAGCTGTGATAAACAGTCTCTCCCTCACCAGCCTCTCAGCAGCCTGTCATTTTACTAAGAAAACAGAAGAAATGGAAAGCAATACAAAAACTGAGAGACTCTTTTCATAAATGCTAACATTTCTGAAAAACAAAATCTTAAATTTGTAATTATTATTCATAGATTATCTGGAACAGTCCCTGTGTTTTGAGCTGTTATTAAAAAGAAATTACCACTTGTTGCAGCAGCTTCCCCTTATCATCAGAAACTGCAATCTCCTGAATATATAGTACATGCAGATTTAGAGTCAATTCTAGCTTTCACTATCAGCTCATGCCATATACAGTGGGGCAAAAAAGTATTTAGTCAGCCACCAATTGTGCAAGTTCTCCCACTTAAAAAGATAAGAGAGGCCTGT
>JAQMYG010000036.1:21344472-21364087 GCA_030014215.1 Clariallabes teugelsi | reverse complement strand
AAGCACCTCAGGTCAGGTGCGCAACCCGCGTCACCTGACCGAGGTGCTTCTTGGGAAACCGAGCCTCACTAAACCAACCAAGACTACAAAATAAAAACATAAACTCTGCCCTCTAGTGGGCAAACCCTCACAGCTGGAACCAAAGGGATATCTCTTCTGTTTTATCGACAATGTCTTCCAGCTTTTATCAGAATGATACAATTTGCAAAACCTGAGGAAAAAACATTGACACATTAAATGGCAGGAGTTGATTAGCATGAATAAGGAAGCCGTCACACTCCGACAAAGACCGTGATGGTCTCCCTCCATCACGAAAATATCAAAGAACACATCTTGAACAGGGTCAAAACAGGAAAATGCACATCAAGCTCATACTACTTGTCAGGTTCTCAATATGTTTATCTTCTTGTCACTAATTTCCTGTCATACATATGATCATGCGCTCACCACTTCCATTCAGATCGAACCAAGTTATGTCCATCCAGTTTGCTCTATGCTTTTATCAGGTGCTTTATATGCTAGTATAAATACAGTGTTGTGCGCAGTGCTTTTTACCACAAAGTGATGGTGGGAGGGATAGTGCATCCAGTATTTATATTCAATTCTCTGAACACGACATAGACGCGCTGATAACCTTTTGCATACATGCCATAAACATGATAAGTACCAGAAGAAAGTAATATGAACTAATAATGTGATCTTCTATAATGTGGCATACACCTGCCATGGTCATAGCAAAGCCTTAAGAGGTCGTTGTGAAAAGTCCATTGACGTGGCAACAACGCAGTGACATCCTAATGACAAGTCAGAATACCATTCAATCTTTCCCATCTGCCCCATGCTTCCAGTATGTCATTGAAGTCCCTATGAGGTGTCAGTTAGACCGTTAACTGGCCAATGCCATCATTATTATTTCCTTATTAAGTGTGTACTGTGTCTTGCTTCGTCCACGTTGCACAACTACACATGGTTCTTGTGAGATGTTGTGTATGTAGTGTACAGTCATGCATTTTTCATACACCTGCCTTTTCTCTTCACCAAAAAAATAATAAATATTTTTATGATAATTATAATTAAATTATTTACCAAAGTGTTTCAAATGGAAATCTCGTTAATATTTGAAGCCGAACAGCTGTAAAACTAAGTTGTCTTGCCAAGATGTTGTGCATCATATCTGAATCAACAAAACACTTTTCTTGTTCTTTCAAAACACTTGTACTTTTTGCTGCTGATTTTTTCCCCCCCAGAAATGTTTAATGTGAAACTAATGAGAAAGCAAGGATGAATAAATTAAAATATATTAGTACTGGAGCTGGAGAAAAGTGTAGTTTTTCATATTGTAATATTTTATTTATTTATTCATGTGTGTGCAAATATTTTATACTCATTTTTACGCTTTGTAACAAATCCACATACAGGAACAGATGAAATGTCAGTGTAAATGCTGTGATCTAACATAAAACTGCACTATAATCAAAAACCTTTTCCGCTCCATTTGTCATGTTAGTTTTTTTGCAGCTGATTAATGTTGAAAGACTAAATGACTTAAGATTTTTCACAGTAAGGGAAGGCAATTATTCATGTATAATTTCTAGCCACAGGCTTTCCGTCGATTATTGAACAGTTTTGTCTAGTAAGGAAAATGATTTCCCAATTCTTTTTAAATAACTCATGAGACGTTTGGCTTAACCTTGTGGCATCACCCAAAATGGACCTCTTTACCAAGACGGATTTTGATGGGAATGTTTAAAGGTTTATACATTGCACTTTTCATTGGTCCTGACACTTAGTTACTTTTTTCATCACCATTTATATTGATTCTGTAAGTAGAACACACATGCAATGTGCTTGTGTAAAAACAAGAAATTGATTCTGTTTTTGTGTCAAGTATTCTTCACATCTACTGGCCTGCATTTCTATTTGGCCAATTTGTCTATCTATCTGTCCATCCTTCCATTCATCCATCCATAAACCCTCACCGTCAACTCAAAATTAATCTGGTCTCATATTACTGCTTATCATATAAAACTGTTTTTTTTTTTTTTTTTTGGTGGCATAAAAAAATTACTACTTCTAAATATCTCCGATGGGGTAGGAAGGAAACAGGTGACAAACAGCACATTACTGCTTTCTAGACAACAAGCACCAAAGGCATATGTAATGTCCATTGTTGTGGTGACTAATAAGCCATAATAAAAAAACCATAAGAATGGGAAAGAAATATTTGTTAGTGTTTTTGTGGCTTATTAGTCACAAAAGTCATATCTCATGTCCATGACGAATAAGCCACAAAAACACTAACACAGATACATTAATCAGTTTATTTTCAGTGGATTGACCTAGATATACGGTTTTTCACACTACACTGCTGTTGGCCAGAACAATTACACAATAATATACTTGGCAGTACTGGTGTGGTAACAGCTGATGAGGAAGCTGCACAAGGTACTGAAGGCTATTTGAAGAAAGCTGAAAATTAGATAATGAAATAAGAAAAAAATTATTAAATATAGTTGATTTCTATGTCATTGGAGATTATTCCAAATCATCAAAAAGATTCATTGTATTAATATTCCCAGTTTTATTAGGAATACTAAACTGGAAAAAAGGAGTTTAATTATAAGCCAAATACTGACTGCTACGACCCTAAGGCGGGTAATATTGTCAAGGGTTTGAGCTCCATCATCGCCGAGTTGCCACTATTGAGCCCTTAAGCCATATGTTGCTGGTCTCAAAGCCTGGATAAAAAAAGACTAGCAACCTGGCCCTGTAAAAACCATCACTGCTATAGAAACAACGTAACTCATTGCCCAATGTGGTAACAGTACGTGAGAAACATTTTCACTCTTTCTCTGTACCACTCATCCTATACAAGGTTCCATCACAGGGCATGCAAACACACACACTCACACACCCACTATGGGTGAACATGAACGTGAATTGAACCCTTGGCCATGGAGGTTGTAAGGCCACAATGCTATACAGCACAATGCCGCCTATGGGACAAACAAACAAACAAAAGAATACACGGCTGGCAAAACTATAAATCATCACTTTCTATTTTCTACACTTGTATCCCGTTAAAAATATTTTATATTTCATGATCTTTATAAAAACAGGGTGTTTTCTTGTTCTAGCTCTAGAAATTCTTCATAATTTGCACTTGAGCAATGAGATTACCTAAAAATGACAATAATATCGAGATATTATACATTTTATATATCAGAAAACCACATTTTTTTCAAACTGAAAACCTGTCACTGCTGTTCGAACCACTGAGGCAAATGAGAGAATGCAGCGAGCACTCAGCACATCACTTTCAGCTGGTTTGTTTCCTGAAACCTCAAAGGACTGTAAACGAGACAAATGTTCCTGGTTCAGTTCCCTTGGTACCGTAGTTGAGTCACATCATCATTGTACTGGATGCAGTCTGTAAACAACTGGACAGGGATACAGATTGTTTTTTTACTCAACATGTTTCCCTCTCTTTCTCTCTGCAGGAGTATCAGGGCTCTTCCGTGTTGGGGCAGTTTGTGACACGCTTTATGTTGAGGGAGACGTCCAGCCAGCTGCTCTCTCTTCAAATGTCTCTGCAGTGTGCCATGGAAGCTGTAGAGGAACAGAGCAGCCCTGCACCGTGAGACACGCAGACAAACAAACAAGTGCTTTCTAACCATAATCTTCAAACCCAAGCCAAGTTCATATACTAAATTAAAATCAATGCACAATCTATATGTGTGACATGCTTATGCATTTTAGTTGTGGGAGCAGTGAAACAAAATAAATGTAATAAATGGCATTTTACATTCAGGTTCATAAGTATTGAACATTGTAATATTTTTGGTATTTGCCTCAGTACACAAAAGAGATGAGGGAAAAAAACTATTCAATATCGCAATTCTTTTGTCTCTGTGCACTACTGACTCAATAATTGATTTTTTTCAAATTCATTTTTTATATCTGTTTGCATTTGATATGGTAAAATGTTGCAGTTCATCTACAATCCATTCACGCATTGGCAGGCAGCACATCATCTTTTGTGGTATGAGCAAATTATTTGTTGTTTGCTCAAAAATTTTAATGAAATCTGAAATTTTTTTATTAATATTTATAAAATCATGATTTTACAGAGTTGCAATACAAATCGAATAGGCAGCTAGGTATCGTGATATTGTATCAGGTGATTACTGTCTCTAGTATACAAACACAATGGATTTTAAATTAAGCAATCAAGATGTTGTTAAAGTGAAGTATAGACTTTCTTATTTTATTTAAGGGGTTTTTACAAAATATGCTTTATAAAATTGGCCAATTTGTAAAAGCAGGCGGCTCAAAGTGTAAAAAGGACAAACGAATATAATTATAATTATAAGGATTAATCTTAATTCTTAGGATACAAAGACTTTGTAGTTAATGACTGTCTGAAGTCTGGAACCCAAATGCTTTACCAAATGGAGAGTAAGCTTCCTTGAATTGATTTGCCAGGCCTTTTTTGCAACCACCATTAGTTGCTTATTATTTATGGATCTTTTTGTACAGCATTTTTGCCAAGTCAGAGTAGAAAGTATGGCCCTATATACTTAAACATTCATCCTGTTAGTTTTATCTACAGTCATCATTAAACAGCAGTGCCTAGTTTCATTGGCAGCCAAACATGTCCATGCCATAACACTGCCTTCATCATGTTTAATAATGATGTGGTATGCTTTGGAACATGCACGCTTCCTTTCCTTTTCCATATTCTATTTCTTCAATAATTTTGGTAAAATATCATTTTGTTTCATCTGTCAAAATAATCTTGTTCCAGAATGGGCAGGGTTTTTTTTCTAATAAAGTCAAATCTAGCCTTTTTGTTCTTGAGTGGTTTGCATCTTAAAGTTACCCCTTTGTATTTATATTCATGAAAGTGTGTTTTTATTATAGACCTTAACAATAAAATTCCTACCTTCTCCTGGCTGTTCTTGGTTTGGCTAGATGTTTTAGAACAGAATGGGTTTTTCTTTTTTCAGCCTATTGATGGCCTCCTTCACTTGCATCAGCACCTCTTTGGACCACAGACTGAGCTACCAAATGCAAATTCAACAAGTGAAATCAACTCCAGACCTTTTCTTTCCATATACAGTATTGCCATGAAAAACTAAGAAACAGGGCACAAGTGGCAATCAAACAGCTTATCAGTGTTCAATTCCATGTCGATCCCATGTTGGTTGCTTTATTAAAAATCCATTATGGTCCTGCACAGAGGCAGTATTTGAAATATCGTCAGTCCAAATACTTATGCACCTGGATGTATGTTCATAATTACGCTACTGATACATATTTAGCAGTAGCGTTAAATAAGCTGAAATGTTACATCACAATTAATTATACTGTAAGCCAAAAAATATTCCGTAACCATGACAAGCCTAATGTCCTTTTTATTATTTTCATCAACATGGAATTCATTGCTAGGTTGGCTTTTGGCGTGAATATTTTTTTCTACTGTAGAGTGTTGCCAGAGCAACTGAGCATGGTGGTAATAGCCATAAAAAATTCTTTTAAGAACAGTGAAAATCAATTTTGTTCCTTAACAGTTTTCCTCCCCCCACTCTCTTTTTCCATCTCTCTTTCTATTCAGGGTTGAAGTGAAGGTACCAGAGCATCTCTCCTTACAGAAGAATAACAGGAGGTGTGGCCGCAGAGTGCAGAAAAATATGTGCCTCTCTCCTACAGACCCATATTCTGGCATCCTTACCACAGGTGACACACACACACACACACACACACCCACACACACACTTCATCTGGGCCTTACCCTGAATGTCATTCCTGCCAACAGTTCTCCTCCTTGGTGCTGCAATTACTGTCAGAGCAGTTCTAACCTTTATGTTATAGCACTTGTCTGGGTGTCAGTTTGATATGATGAGATTGGTCGACCTCGTCCTTAAGATCTCATGGTCAGAATTGGGCACTTGTAGCTGGCTCTGAAATGGCATAACCTTGATCATTCATATATACACAGCTTACAATACAGTCCCAGTCAACAGTTTGGACAGAGGTTTTGATTTATTTTTTGCATTCTTGTGGAGATTTCAATAGCACATATGGAATTCTGTAATTAACCAACACCAACAAGAGCAACAGTTGTTATTTTAAGACATGAGGGTTTGCTGCTTTGGAATAGTTCCTGGAAGAACAGTATTGTTAAGTGCATTTGCCAAACACATCAAGCACTATGACGAAACTGGCTCTTATGAAGACCATCCCAGGAAAGCAAGACCAAAACTTATCTCTGCTGCAGAAAAGTTCATTTAGATTTACCAGCCTCAAAAATCACCAATTAACAGCACCTCAGATTAGAGCCCTTATAAAGACTACAAATAGTAGGTGCATCTCAATATCAATATCATTACTATTCAAAGGAGATTATTGCATATTTTGGATGCCTTTAGCATTGCTTTACATTGTAGAAAGAAATAAAAATCAGGAAAGACCATGGAATTAGAACCTGTGTCCAAACTTTAGACTGGTAGTGTATATACACACCAATGATGTTTACACATATAAAATACACAGTGTCTCAAAGGTCTTCATATAGAGAAGAAAATTAACAATTTTCCCTTTTTAATCACTCTTTAGCAAACTTTAATTAAATAACAGTCTCTATGAATTCCATTTCTTTGTGGACACACAGACAGCCGTCCCTCAGACTCAGGCATGTACAGTAACTGTTCCTGTAATGATGTTTGTTCTCTATCTTTTCCTGGTTCAACATTGCCTTTCCATGATTCCCAATGATATAAATTGTAAACTAAGAAAGTATTTTGGAAAACAAAGAAGTTTGCTAAAAAGGTTACTAATTAAAACATAATACAACCCATTGTTGTGTATTTGTGTAATTATACCATAAATGCAATTGCTGAATTGAATTCTTGAAAGGAGAGTAAAAAAGGAGAGAAGGTTATATTTGACAAGTGTTCTGGAAAAAGGTCACTTAGTGTTCTTCACACTGTAATGCAGTCAGATTGCGACTTGCAGAACGATGTTTTAATGATTATCAACATTTTCTGCAAATCAGAAACATTTATCGTGACTGGACTTTAGATTTCAAGTAACTAATAAAAGAATATGCAGGCTGGTTAACAAGGCTAAGCTGAAAACATGTCTGACTGGCTGGTATGTTGTTAACACACAGACTGAAGAGTTGTCACTGTGCCTCCCACTGACAGGCCTTGAGCCCTTTCACTGAGTCTGAATAAGCACAATGGCTTGGCAGGTTTTTGACAGATTCTTTTGCTATGCCTCAGGTGTTACTGTGGATACAGATGACCACTGGTCCTCTCAGATCAACAGATTGCAACAACTTATTGACAAACTGGAGTGCCAGGTAATCACCCATGACCACACACTTCTATTTAATCTGTCTGCTCAGGTGCCTTTCTGTTTACATACCTTCATCATTTACAGTATATATTATTCCAGCAGAGTTTAGCTACCGTGAACAGATTTATTTCCAATCAAACTATACATGCATTAAATTGTGTCTCTCCATAAGACATCTGAGTTTGTTCTGTTCACCTAACCTCAACTGTTTAACCGCACTCACCCACACATCCATTCCCATGTATATATTTATTTATCCAATCCACCATGCATAAAATGGCATCTATCCAAAAGACATTTAATGTGAACCATCATAAATCCATCTATACAATCCTATCCACCATCTGTCCAATTCAGTCCACGCATCCACTGCCATCAGTCCCTTCGGAGACCTTTAATGTAAATCCATCCAATCCCATCAATCCACCCATCTGTTCATTCACTTATCAGTCCAACCTCACGCATCCATACAGTACCAAACTTTTTTTTTTTACATCCATCCATTCAATTCTCCTCACCTGTCTAATCCTGTTTCCATCTATCTCTCCATCCATTTTAATTCTTTCTACCTACCCAATCCATTGCATCTATCTATCTATCTATCTACCTATCTATCTATCTATCTATCATCCAACAATTCAATCCTGCCCACCTGTATAATCCTTTCCATCCATTCACCCTAAGTACTGTATATCTGTTAGTTTGTCTTATGCACCTATACATCAATTTATTCAAATAGTATAGGTTACATTTCCGCATTGAGCCAAACACATTATGTTATTTATCCACCCGTTCACAAGACAAGCAGTAATACAGTTTCACACTAATAGTTTGTTGCGGTCCGTTGCGAGATTTGTATTATCTTAGTTATTTTCTAAACATCTCTTCTTTTTTCAGAGTCCAAAGCTGGAACCACTGAAAGAGGACCCATTGGCCAGCACATACAAATCAGTGAGTGTTTGCATCTGCAGCAGAGCTCCCTGCACCATCAAGCATCACCAAATAGCACTAACAGCTCTGAGATGCTGGCAAGGCCCACTTCCTATGCTGAGACGATATGTAATTTGAGACTTCAGGGCTAGCAGATCAATAGACTTTAAAGTCTGACTTTGTTTTTAAGCTTTATATTATATTTCTTAGTACTTCCTCTCTGCCTCTCATATTAACTTTACCCTTATCCTTTTTTCCCCTGTGCACTGAACCCATATATTTCCTCTCTCTCTCTTTCTCTCCCTCACACTCAGTTCTATATCTAGCTTCCCGTTTCTCACTGTATGTTTCATGCTCTCTCTCGTCCCTGCTCCCTCTCTTCCATCTAGAACATTTTGCTGGTGCAAAGGCAGATGGCCGTGACAGAGGACAATCTTGAGGAGTTTCAAAATGCCCTGAAAAGCTATGCTGACTCCACCACCAACCAAAGTGACAACTTACAGTGAGAATTTACATGTTCACATGTGAAAATTATGTTCGGTCTCAAATGAATAACACGTCTGCATGATATTTTGAACCTGATATTTTGTGCCTACTGTATGTACAGTACATGAGGATGCAGTTTGTTTGTTTTTTGCTTTTAATACAATATTTTTACACATAGAAAAAAAATGTAAAATGTTTTTCGTGGTAAAATTCTGAATGTTTTTCATAATTAGCTCCCCTACGATTCATATAAAAAGCCTTGTTAAGGCTTTCATGTAAAGCCTTGTTATTTCATTTACTAGTAATTATATGAATTCTCTGGCAGCATGGTGGTAAAGTGGGTAGTGTAGCCACCTCACAGCGTCAGAGTCCCCAGTTAAATCCTGCTTAGTTTCATGCCACCTCCCCAAAAATTCACATAGGCAAATTGTCTGTGCTAAATTGCCCTCTTGGCATGAAAGATTGTGTCTGTGTATGCTCATGGTGCTCTGTCCTGATAATTGGCATTCCCAGTAGGGCGTCTTTCAGCCTTGCAGCCAGTGTTTCTGAGACAGATTCCAGATCTGCCCTAAATATGATAAAATGGTTCTTAAAAATGAATGAATGAATCCTGTTTTGGTTAGAGAAGAGGTACATTTGAATAGAGTTTTTGATTTTTTTATTGAACTTGTAAATAGAATTTTATACATCTGCAGTATGTTGTCATAAAGGGTTCCCGTAATTCTAGTCTTAACTCTAAATAACACAAAGTTCTTAAAGATTCATTGTAATAAACCACAATATTCAAGACATACACTATACATGTGGCCAAAAGGTTTTGGGCCGATGTGTGCACTTTCCCCAAAAGGTTGCCAGAAAATCGAAGCACATCATTTTCTAAAGCTTTTATATTTCCCTTCACTACAGTTGCCAGTGGTTTGCCAAATATGGAGTGATCTTGAGTGAAAGAACTTGAGTGCGCCGCACAGAGCCATAACCTTAACCCCACTGAAGACCTTTGAGATTAACCGAAATGTTGACTGCACACAAAGATCCCTTGCCCAACATCAATCAATACCTGATTCCACTGATGCTCTTATGGCTCACAAAGCACCAATCCAAAATATTCCCAGACCTGTGAAGGCAGTTACAGCAGCAAATGGAGGGGGGAAGATAATCATGAACAGAATGTTTAGCAAGCACTTTGGGAATATGGTGATTAGTTGTCCACATACTGTTGGCTCGATAGGCTATATGTCAGGATTGAAAGGTTCAGAATCTCAGAAAAACACCTTGGCAGCAGCATTGTCTAGGCTAAATTCCCCTTAGGTATGAATGAGTATGTGAATATGCATGAGCATATTGCACTCCGGTGGACTGGGTGCATTCTTATTCACACAATGTTCTCCCAGCGTTCACTGTGACCCTGACCAGCATAAAGCATGGAACTGAATGGAATGATTGAAAGAAGCAAATCCCCATGACAAATCCCCATCAGGCATATGCAACCACTAAATCGGGGATCTTTAACGCCAGTCCTTGAGGGCCAGTGTCCAGGACAGTTTGTATACCCACACACAGGTTAATTGAATCAGCTGTGTTTGAGCAAAAGAATAACCAGTCTGTGTTGGACACTGGCCCTCCAGGTGTGGAGTTGAAGATCCCTGCACTAGATATTAATTAGAAATCTCTCAGCCTTTCTACACCTTGTTTTTTTTTTCCTAGTGTGTCCATTCAGAAGCTGCCTGAGAAGAGCTGCTATATAATATACGAGTTCTGGCAAGACCGTTTATCCTGGATGAGGTAGGTAAGAGTGTGTGTGTGTGTGTGTGTGTGTGTGTGTGTGTGTGCGTGTGTGTGCGATGCCAAACGCATGTGTGTACTCATTTTATAAGAAATGAGGCCAATGTCGATCAGCTGTGTTCCTCTTTATTTAAAAGGCACACTTAGCTGATGAGCAGACGGCAGATCTTCTTGAAAATGCTGCTTCATCCTCTACAAACATACAACTGTTTTCTTACTGACTCTGAATCCTTAGGATTATATTTGAAGCAAATCATATTTTTAGACTATGAATTAGTCAGTCTGTTTCTTGCTCTCTTTCCCCTTAGCTATCTGCAGTCTGAGGCGAGTAAAACTTTTCAACGCTGTATCATAGATATGCTGGAGGATCCTGAACTCGTCTCCACCATGCTCATGCCTGGTACGTGATTGTGTGTGGGTTGGAAAGGTTTGATCTTGAGAGAGGTTTGCTGTTTATGGGGATGTGCTTGTTAGGCATTTCAGTGATGGCAAGCCATTAAACTGCCCTCACATCTAGAGGAATACCAGATATGTTTTGTTACTGCTTCAGTTGGGGTTAGACAGGCTTTGTGTGGTCGAAGAGACTTTCTCTTTGCTTTTTGAGATTCGGTTGACTTGAGCCAACAGAACATTACGTAGCTGGGAAGTAATATCAAGAAAGAAAAGCTAGATCGTCAACCCTATTAACATAGTTCAAAATGACATAAAGTACAGTGCAAAAGTCTTGAACCACCTCTCATTGCTGCATATTTTGCCAGACTTTCTTGTATTTTTAATATACTGCTGATGAATAGTTCTCCCAGCCTTCTGAAGGACATTTTTGACTCTAATTTTCAGTCCGGTCCTTCTACCTCAAAGGAAAGTCTTTTGTTTGTTAAGCCACACAGTGACCTATGAATTATTCAAGCATAAAAAATGAATGTACCAGTGAGAACCAGGTGCAGATGATGATCAGGCCGATGATTAATATATTGCTGATGCTGAATGCTGTGTGGTTGGAACAGACGAGAGGGAAATGAGGTTGTCGCTGGCTTTGTTATATAAACAACTGATTTTTAAATTGTTTCTTTAGGCCCACTGCAGCCTCTCGCAGTAAAACATTTTACTTCATCATTTAATATGATTTAATATGAGAAATGAGAAATGCGGAGTGGCTCATGACTTTTGCACAGCACTACTGTATATATTTTTTAAGCTAAAACTAGTTGACATCTTCAGTTAAGAAAACAATGGCACTCTAAGGTGCAGACTTGAGCATCTTCTGTACATTCATGCGTTGACTTTATGTTTGACCCGAGGAGACGAAAAACTGATATGTCAACTGATAATAGCTTGAACTGAACAGGGTTTAATTAGTGTCTATTTTTTTTTCAGCATGTTGTACACATAGGCCACACTGGCTTTGTTAAATATGATGAAAATGACACATTGGATGTGCTAAAAGTAACACAAAGTCTCTCTCTCTCTCTCTTTCTCTCTCTCAGCATCCTGGTGGATAATGACAAACAATTAACCTCCACGACATGCTGTATGCAACTTTCGCAAATGACACAAAAAGAAGAAAAAGAAGGAAAAAAAAGTACAGCATCTAAAAATGACCGTGTGTGTATGTGTCTTGCTGCTCCCTGGCTCAGACAAAAATATTGTCTTCCTTCCACTTCATTGCTCTGTTTGTGTTCCTTTATCATTCCATCTGTATGGAAATGATCAAATAAATCCAGGCATGCTTCTAATCTCTCTAAGCATGTATAGAAAATCAAAGTGACGTTTGCTTCATGCAGAGGCTGGCGCCAGAGCTTTGGGAGCTTACATGGCTTTGAGGTGGAAACCGTGTACAGATTAAGGTGCTTTTTGACCTAAAAACTGGAAAAGAAGGAATTGAATATCACTATTTGCTTTGACAAATCTAGACTCAGTGTTCGCTTCCTTGGGTACCATATAACAGAATTAGCTGTTTGAGATTGCATGCTTATTAGAAATTTTAGTTTAAGACATGGTTGACTTTACCCAATATCCATGCTTGCTTAAAGCTTCTAAAAATACAACTGAACTGTGTGATTGTGTGAATAGAGTAGCCCATATTTGGAACTTGACTGTTCTGCCTTGTGGTTTCTCAGTCGTTACGCAAGTCCTACCCATTTACAGTAAGATAAGCTCTTATTTTATGTACCTTCTGTAAGTATTTCTATTGCGTATTTTATTTTAAGTAGTACATCCTTTACATCGAGTCTATTATCTTTATTTCCTATTGTTTGATGAATAAGCATATCTTTATTTGTTGAAATCGTCTGTATATGTTAAATGCTTGACCTAAGGTTGCTTAGATTTATTTATTTATTTATTTATGTATGTATTTATTAATTGTTTACTTATATCTATTGTATTTAAGCATATGCGAAATAATAAAACTAAAATCAGGATTTGCGTTCCTCTCTGGTTTCCCTAATTTTTTATTCGTTTCCTTTCATTTGGAAGATTTTCTGAAGTTCATAACAAACATTTTAACTGATGGATCTTTGTGTATGTTTTGACAATGCATGTCATCTCGTAACAGTATGACTGAGCTGTTTCAGCTGTGTGAGTCAGTCCTGCTAAAGCTCTATGCTATATACACACACATTAAGGGTTTTACATTAAGAGTTGCACATAAATCACATAAGACTGGGTAAAAGTGAAACAGTAGTAATGAGGTATCAGAGAGCTGTAGTGGCTAATCAATAAGACTAACCAGAGCCATTAAGGCAACCGTATTCAGTAAGGTGTGAAAGTCTCTGTGGGGATGAAAGCTCTAAAGCAAATAAAAGCTGCTGATTTGTAAAATTATTTAAACTGAATTCCCCAGCTTGTCAGTTATATTAACATATTCCATTTTTCATTCGACTGGGGTCAACGTTTAAAATAGCATCATGAATAATAATAAAAAACTGGTAAATGGTCAATGTGACCTGAACTGGGGCTAATGGGTACAGCTGTGTGTTCAGCTGGGGCAAAGATACAGTCTCCTACTTCTCTTACTTGTGAAAAGTTTAATATTTGAGAAAGTGTTATCTGCCTGTCACTCAGGTTAACCATGAGAAGAACTAAATCTTTTCTTAAGTCCAACTAGCCAACTAGCAGTTTAACAGAGAAGATGAAAGTAATTTGCCTTAACAGACTTGGCCATGTGATCTTACTGACTAAGCTCAGTTTATCAGAACAGTTTCATGAACCTGCTTTATAATGTGATACAGTATATACATAGACATGCAATGGGTAAATAAATAGCAGTACTGTAGTTTTATGATAAAAGGTGTGCACCAGATGTTTTGTTGCTATTATTGTTATACTCTTATTTGTTTAGGGCAGCGGTTGCTCAGGCAGTCAAAGCTTTGGGTTGCTGATCAGTGGTGTGTGTGTGGGGGGGGGGAGGGGGGGGGGGTTGAAGGAATTCGAGCCTTGCCACCCCCGATCACTGCTGTTGGGTCCTTAGGCAAGAACCTTAATTCTGCACCCTATACAGTCCATCCCTGCCCCTTGCAGGCATAAAAGCTTGCCGGATCCTGTGGATCCAATGTGGTAACCCCTAGCATTAAAGGGCAAAGCCCAAGACAACAAAGGTTTTTTTTTTTTTTTTTTTTTTAACACATAAGAATATGTCCATCTTTAAGAAGTGAGAATTCCAAAGAAAATTCTGACTTTACAAGAGGCAGGATTGTTGCAGTGTACTGATTGTCCCACAGACACGTAGCCAGGAATCTTCAAATAGCTCATTCTGCCATTATCAGAATTATAGTCCAATTTAAAGAAACATCAATGAAGTCACAACCTGTTCGACCTTGTCCTTCTGAAAGATGTCTTTGTGCTGTTCAGGGATCTGTTGAGAGCAACTCTGTCATTCCGTGCCTAAACGCTTTGTTGCTCTTAAAGAAGCTAAGTCAACATTTACGGCCTCTGACAGGAGCCTTAATCCAGAGTGACTTACAGAAGTCAATAAAAACATTGTTCCTCTGGTTCAGTAGGTTATTGAATAAGTAAGTACCATCAGTCAACCCTGTTGGGGAGGTTTCTTTTTAATTAACCCAAGTACTTAAGGAAAAAGTAGGTCTTGCATCGTCATTTGATGATTCTTTTCTGACATCTAGAAGAAGTTCATTCCACCACCTAGGTGAAGAACAGAAAAGAGTATCGATGCCTTCTTTGTACTCTGAGAGATTGTGGGAGCAGTCGAGCAGTGCTAGAGGATCGGCGGGAGCATGCTGCAGTGCGGCTTGTGATAAGAGCTTTGAGTTAAGTGGGTGCTGGCACGTTTTTTGGCTTTGTAGGCAAGCATCAGTGTTTTAAATCTGATGTGGGCAGCTACAAGAAGCCAATGGAGGGACTTAAGTAATAGAACTGTGTGGGAAAATTTAGAATGATAAAAAAAACAAGTCATGCAGATGCAACATGGATGCAATATGGTCAAAAGCACACAGAGGCATATCTTCCAAAAGCAAGTTGCAGTACTCCAGTCTCAAAATGACAAGGAACTGAATAAAAATGTCCCCGCTATGGGACGAATAAAGGTATATCTAATCTTAACAAGCATCTGAGCCGCCTGTGTGGATAGATTTGGTAAAATTCTGCTGTTGTAGAGAAGAAATTGACATAAGTGTGACAGAAGGAAAAAAGCATGAAAAGACATGATTGTCCATGTTTACCTCAAGGTTTTGTTAGATTACAGAGTAGATTGTAAGATCCTGATAAGGGGATGGATCACCTGAGATGAACTAAAGTTCAATTTTGCTGGGATTGTGTTTCAGCTGATGTGTTGCCATCCATGATGAGATGTCTGTAGAGATTTGGGAGAAGCATGAGTTTGAGGGAGGGAATTGTGTATCATCTGCATAGCAATGATATCAAATCCCATGTGCGGACATGTCCTCACCAAGAGTATAGAAGGACAAGAGGACTAAGTACTGAGTCTTGTGGGATACCACTGGAGAGTGTTTGTGAAGCAGATGACTAACCTTCCAAATAAGTGCACTACTGCCATGTGTGCCACAGATTCCAAGACTCATGGGGATGGAAAGGAAAGCCTTGTGGTTAACTGTCAAGCAAATCGAATGATTGTATTGGGACCAAAGTTATAGGCATGGCCAGTAAGACCGGATGATATACTGTAAGCCTTGCCCCAGCAGACAATTCCGATTCAAGGTAATAGGCAACCTTTACTTGTTCAAAAATGGCTTGCATGTTTGTGTATAGTATATTAGTGTGTGTTTGAGTTTTGTTTTGTCTGTGAGAAATATTAAGGCTGCAAATAACATAAAAACCACAATGAAATGATTTAAGGATTTGTATTAAATAGGTTGTACTGTATGCATCCATGCGTGTGTGTGCTTTGTTTTGTGTGTGTGGGTAACTCCACATTGATCAAGCTTCGGTAATGGAATTCATGCATTTCAAATGATCCACCTGGGTTTGTCAGTAACACACAAAGACTCATTCTGATCACTTTCATTTGAATTCCTGACTACATTTTTATTTAAAATAAATGTTTTAATGTATCATGTTAGTGTCCAACCCTTCAAAGGGTGCGAGGACTCACTGACTGGCTTAAGGATAATGATAGTCATGCTTCTTTGCTGTGGTCTTCCATATTTTAACCTAGTTAAAGACTTAGATGGTGTTTGACAATGCTGGAGTATTGTGTTGAGCGCTGTACGGTTCCAGATACAAGGTAGATTAAGGCTCACAGAGGACCATCATCTGTAAAGATACAGTACGTTCGGCTTTCTTTCTTTGTTTGCTTTGACATTCATTTGTAATCTATTTCTGAATGCCGGATTCATACCTTAATAGTGTTATTAGCTTTTACTTTAGGTCTGCATAACCCTCCATGTGTTAGTTATCAGATGAATATCTATTAATTGTGAGGTATATTAATCACTTGTGTAAGGTCATGTGATAATGGAACGGTATATTTCTCAAACAGTATAAATTTACAGAGCATTCTAATTACTCATATGGCAAAATCATTTGTTGGTGGTTACTTGAAAATGTCCTGATGTGAATTCCTCCACTTTTGATGACTCATTAAAAATCTCTGCTGTGCTGTAGCAGCTCACATTACTATATCCATTTGAAAGATATGCACAAAAAGAAATCACAGTTCCTTCAGTTAGTCACTTTTTCACTTCTTTTTTTCTCCTATCCTCCTCCACTGCTCAGTGAGTATTGGATCAAAAACTATGCAGTCGCTTGTGCTTTTTCTCACTTTCACACATTCTCTATTTCTCTATTCTATTCTTACTCTCACTATCTGTGAGTAAGCGTCATTAAGAGTGAGCACATACGCTTCCTGTTTCTTGGTAAGCTGATTTTTATTATTATTGTTATTATTATTTTTATTATGCATATGGCCATGACTGACTCTGTTCTACGGCAGTGGCTTTATGCTCTTTTTCAGAAGAAATTTAAATGGTAAGGGTCTAAAACATGCTGTTAGCATCAATTTTGATAGATAGATAGATAGATAGATAGATAGATAGATAGATAGATAGATAGATAGATAGATAGATAGATAGATAGATATTAGTATTAATAAAGTGGACAGCATATACTAGTTTACTTAATAAAACACACACACACACACACACACACACACACCTTATGAAATCCCAGTCTCTTAGTTTTGGTCTACAGTCCTTGCGGCAAAGAGTGTGTTTCCATGATTAAAAGCTCAACAGGATTTTTCTAGCATGCACACATTTGAATGCAAGATCAAAAGATGCAGAAATATCAAAGAGGCTGACTCAAGCTGCGTTCCTCTTTCCCTAGATTATTTCCTCCTGTATTCATTTTGTACTTGCTGGGCTCAGCAATGACAAAGCATGCAGTTTCCTGAATTTCCTGAATGAATTACCTCTTCTATCATCTGTGCCAAAAGCATCTGAAGTGTCAAACAAATTCTTTACATTTAAATAACAGTGTGCAGGGTGCTACTGGGACAACGTGTGGGCTAATGTGGCTGGATATCAGCAGCACGATCTGTTTCATAACCAAATCAAATAACATAACAAGCCAAGTAAGTATGGCTGAAAGTGATTGTTGCAGGAGAAAGATGTTTGTTGAAGGACAGCGGGCTTTTACAGAACTTACAGAGCCAGGAAACTCCCAGCAATAAGATAAGGCAAGTCCTAAAATGGTAGGTTAACATCAAGTTTAAATAAGAGAGACCAAGCAAAATAATTCTCAATAGCCTTTTGAGCCTCTGTGCGTATAATTTGCATTTTCACCCCATGTTTGACAGGTTCCTCCAGGTGCCCTGGTTTTCTTCCACAGTCCAAAGTCATGCAGGATAGGCTAATGCGTAACAGTTCGAAGTGTGTGTGTGTGTGTGTGTGTGTGTGTGTGTGTGCATTACGTTGGTGTAACCCACTAGATGGTGTAACCTGATAGACCTCAAGGCCCCCTGGGTCCCTGTATGCCATATAGTCAGTGAATGAAACTAGGTTTTTAGTATCATTTCTCTAATTTTTTATTTTCTCTCTTGTTCATATTTTTTAACTTAAAGGCCACTGTATACTAGTACAGATACTAACTGTGATACAGATAAACTGGAAAGTATTCATTCTCCCATTATTAATAAGTGCATAGCAAAGCACCTCTCACATGTTCTCATGACTTTTCTCTGTAGTTTTTCCAGGTCCAAACAAACAGACAGTGCAACAGACCCCGAGCTACACTCCCGCAACCCTGAGATCTTTTACCAGGGACTAATCATCAGCCGGTGCCTATTCACGTGGCACCGCCCCCCTTACACACCTGTAGAAAGTGGAGGCCGCCTACCTAGTGAGTTTCGAAGTGAGCGAGGAGGGATAGGAGATTCAGGTGCACGCCACATCTGGAAACATAACACACATTAAAGCATAAATCCACAATAAAGCTATGAATGTTACGTCCACTGTGGTCCTTATAACATGGAACAAAAGACAATTTTCATGACTAACTTGACAAACACAATAGAGCAATGACCAGGTTGATGAGTTTTAAATTATTGTAAATTAATAACTTTATATGAGAAAGGAACGCATGCATTTCACAATACAGTATTTAAATGCATACATTCCTCATGATTATATTTGCTTAAACCTATTGAGAAATTTGGTCAATCCCATGGTTCAATCCCCAGCTTAGATTATTTTTATTGTTTTTTTTTCCATAACGTGTTTCCATGGGTTTCCTACAGTTCTCCCACCATTCAAAAACATGCAGTTAGAAGGACTGGCTAAGCTAAACTGTCATATATTTGCACATGAGGGTGTGAATGATACCATGTGATAGACTGTGATGGGTGATGGTCTTCTGCCCAGTGTTGGTGGTGTTTGCTCAAGTTATGCTGAAACCCTGACCAGGACCCTGAAGATGACAAAAAGTTAACTCTTTTACTCCTACACTTTTTTAAAATAGTGTTTTTACCCATTAATCTATGTTCACAGTTAACAGATTCACCTTCAGAAAGATTCTGCTGTAGGATTTGTAAATGGATGAATCAGAGTGACTGAAAATCTCTTGCCAGTGTTTACAATGCTGAGCCGACCAAAACGTTGGCTTAGATTTTTTTATTTAAAGAACCTTAGTCGGGGGTTTTAAAGGCTGAAATATGCAATTCCTTTTTAAATGGAAATTTTAAGAGCATATTCTTGTGTTCCTGCCTTGCACTTACCTTGAGATGGTGATTAATTATAGCAGATCTGACTGATTAAAGTGGAAGTGAGTGAGCATTCAGCCAACACAACCCTGAAGAAAATCTACTGAGCTGTGAAGCAATATGTGTGATACGCAACTCTAGGAGTGAACATTGCCGTATTTATATTTCTCTGTAATCAAATCAGGTTTATACTTAATCTTATGTGTTTGCTTTGCAAATGAAATGACCTTGTGAATAATTGTCTCTCATGTCACTTCTGGATCATTAGAGAAGGTGATAAAGGCCATTATATATATATATATATATATATATATATATATATACATACATATATACTCAGCAAAAAAAAAGTTTAAACAATGTTTTCCATGACTGTTCAATTAA
>JAQMYG010000036.1:21301972-21316720 GCA_030014215.1 Clariallabes teugelsi | reverse complement strand
AAACAAACAAACAAACAAACAGAATTTCGGTTTTATATAAAAAGGACAACCACAGACACCACAGAACAGGAGGAGGACTCCAACAGGTCTTGTTGCACCTAGAGGTCTAGAACAAGCCTAGAACCCAAAACCTAAGTTGCTTTTAATGCTATGGAAGATCGGTGTAAATAATTTAATCAATAAATAAATTATAGCAATAAAAAAGGCAACTTTAGGAATGAAGTCTCCAGAACAAGAACATGCAAGGCACAGTGTGTGCTAATAGAAAGTAAAAATAAAACAAAGACGAGAAGAAGCAAGGAAAAAAAGGTGAAAGTGTTCCTTTGCTCAAAAACAGTTGTTTAGCTAAAACCATTTTTTCAAAGGGTATGGTTGCGCGTGTCCGTCACCTGAAATTTATCCTTTAATCCGTCTTTCAGCCTCTTGCTAGCCTCTGGGCGAGAGACGCAGCTGTGTTATTACCACACACACACACAGACCTGTGCTTTGCAAGTGGCCCAGCTGTGGTGTGCTGGGAACACCTGGCAGTAAGGGGAGCCTGTGTGGTAGCATGCCTTTCCTCAGGTTGGATTGCAGGACCTGTTCTCACTTGTCAAGGGCACCCTCTGCATCTCCAGCTCTTTCCAAGGCTTTTTATAATCATATATCATTGAAAAAAGTCTTCTGCATGCAAAATATATGTACTGCACAAAATAACAGAGGTTAAGACACCAACTGCTTTCAGGTTTTTGACTATCATGTTTGTGTGCTATAACCCTAATGAACGAGACATACTGTAGGTGGTCAAAGGAATATTACAGTAATGCTCAACCAAATTTTTAATTGTAACATCTGCACTACAGACAAAAAGGCCACAAGCACTACTTGTGCCAGTATTCAAAAACCAGGTGAACCATCTGAGGTGCAGAGAATTTGAATAGTGAAATTAGTATTCTGGCTGTATTTGTTATGCTCTTCATGACGTCAGTGAGGAAATAAATAAATAAATAAATAAATAAATAAACACACGCACACACATGCAAAAACTTATTTACTCCTTCCTTTTTTCTTGCATATTCTTCACACATAAATGATTGTCAAACAATTTTTAATATTACACGACAATAACCAGATAAAAACATAATCCAGTTTTTAAATGAGATTTAATTTATTAAGAGGAAAAAAAGCTTTTGAAACCAACCTGGCCCTGTGTGAAAAAGCAATTGCCTGATTATGCCACTCCAAACCCCCCCCCCCCTTTTTTTTTAACCCATACAGACATGGACTTTCTGGTGCGTTTTGCATCATTGTCCTTCTGCATAACCCAAGTGAGCTCGAGCTTGAGGTCACAAACTGATGGCCAGACATTCTCCTTCAGGATTTTCTGGTAGGGAGCAGAATCATCAATTATAGAAAGTTGTCCAGGTCCTGAAGATGCAAAGCAGCCCCAGACCATCACACTACCACTACCATGTTTCACTGTTGGTATGATGTTCTTTTTATAAAATCATGTGTTACTTTTATGCGAGAAAGTAACAGGATGCACAATTTCCAAAAAGTCCAGAGAATAATTGGTCAGTAGCGGCTTTCGCCTTGGAACTCTCCCATGGATGCCATTTTTGCCCAGTCCGTCCATTTCTTATTGCTGAATCATGAATACTGACCTTAACTGAGGCGAGTGAGGTCTGCAGTTCTTTGTATGCTCTTCTGTGTTCTTTTATGAGCTCATGGATGAGTCGTCGTTGTGCTCTTGGAGTAATTTTGGTAGGCCGCCCACTACTGGGAAGCTTCACCACTGTTCCAAGTGGCTTTCACCGTTGTTCGCTGGAGTCCCAAAGCCTCAGAAATGGCTTTGTAACCCTTTCCAGACAGATACATCCCAATTACTTTCTTCCTCATCTGTTCTTGATTTTCTAGATCTTGTTGCTTTTTCAAAAGCTTTTAGCGTGATTCACTTTGTCAAACAGATTGTATTTAAGCAATTTCTTGATTCAAGAAATTGACATTTTAAATGAAAATGAAATTTTACTCAGCTTTCCAAACATCACAGCTGATTCATGATTTAGCAGGATGGGAATTATTTTTTCACACAGAGCCAGGAAGGTTTGGACATCTTTATTCCCTTAAAAAATGAAATATTCATTTAAAAAAGCATTTTTTAAAACTTGTTTGACAATTATTTATGTGAGACAAATATGCAAAAAAAAACAAAATAAATCTGGCAAGGGGGTAAATACTTTTTCTTTTTTTTTTTTTACAATGCTGTATTGTAATACAATGTATATGTATGCAACAACCTGGTCTTTAACGTCTCAGCAGTGTCACAGGCCGATCACCTCCATGCCATGTTGCACTGATTCAGTAATTTGTGCTAAAGAAGCTCTAAGTGTATTAAGTGCATAATTTAACATACTTTGAGAATGTCAGTATTGTTATTTCTTTTTTATTTATCTTATAAAATACTGTTATATTAGAAGTTTTAATTATAGATTTTTATGAGCTGTAACCCATAATCATCGAAATAAAAAAATGCTTGAAATTTTTCACTTGACATGCAATGAATTTAGAATACATGAGTTGTAATTTTTTTAATTAAATTACCAAAAATAAATAAATAAAAATTTTTAGATGCTCTTGTGTAGTCTGTCAACACACAGTAAGAGTTCTCACAGTCTCGAGTGAGGGAACTTTTCCTTTCCTTTTCCCCCCTCAATAATCCATTGACATCCGCTGACAACCATGAAACAGCTGGCTTTCCTATTGAAAGTGGGAGGAGAGCGGGAGTGGAGGGGTGTAAGACAGAGGCAGACAGCAGGACGGAGACATTAAGAGTGTGAGAGTGTGTGTGTTTAAGACGGAGAAGCTTATTATTAATGTGCTGATAAGCCTCTTTCACAAGGTTTAGAACACTCTCCCTATGATAGTCTACTGACTGACTGGTGGCTTTGTCCCATCCAGGACAAAAAAAAAACTGGAGGGAGGAAGAAAAAAAAAAAAAAAGAGAGAGAGAAGGAGGAGGTCTGACCTGAATCAGACAGTGAGAGATGAAAAACTGAGAGACAAACTCAAGCCTCTCACTACTGCAAGGGCTTTTCAAAGCTCATTAGTGCCAAAGAAAGTGGGATACTGAATGAATTGCTAGTAGGTGATGCAGATGCGCTAGAACACTCTAGAGGAACCGAGGAACACTACTGTTAGTAATATGCAGCACTCATGATGATTCAAAACATTCTAACAAAACAAATGCTGGTTAAGAAGTCATTTGTTGTTCCTTCTATGTCAGTTAACTAAATCTGTCATTACTCAGTTTGAATCAACTTGAAATCAACCAGGCTGCTCCAGAAAAGAGCCAAAGTCGATTCAGTGTTATCAGCTTGGAATCAAGACTTGGTCAGTGCTGGACAACTTAAAGAAAGACAGAAGGCAGCAATCAGCATTAAAGACAAGCTCATATCCGCAGTTCTAAACTCGAGGCAAAGGCCTGACTCCAGGAGGTCCGGTCCCACTAATAACCCTGTCTCCAGTGGAGCGCCATTCTGGGCAAGGCGCTGGTGGAAGGAGCCGAGACATCTGGATCCCATCTTTCCCAGCCTGTCCGCACAGCGCCACGCAACAAGAAACATCTGGTGAAGCTGATGTCAATTACTTCATCACATCTCCCTTCATGGATAATCTGTTCTTAAACACTCTCCCCTTTTTCTTTCTCTCTCACACACAGAGCAACAAAATGATACCAGGAACATCTACAGCTGTTAGACCAAAGAATTATTGCACCCCCCCACATAAATATCGCATAGGGTGAACTTGCTACATACACTTTTGGTTTGACAGTAAAGCTGTTGCATGTATAATTTACATTTTCATTATAAATTTTTGCAAATAAATTCCATCAAAAATGGGTCCGGATGCTACCAACAGCCTTCTGCAAGAATGAAAGAAACTTCAACATTTCTTCCCCCAAAAGAACTCAAAGTTTCCAATAAAGTCTGAGAAACTAGCCTCTAGCGGCACAAACAAGCCTGACGGTTCACGGGAGGTCAACACATTCGGGAAGGCTCTAAGGCAAAATCTTAACCCAAGACTGTCCTAGCCTAGAGCTTCTTTAAACACATACAGCTGCAGAGACTGGAGGGGTGATCCAAACTCCAGCTTCTCTTCTCTCCGGCTTCCTTCTTGACATTTACAAACTCTCCCGTGCGACCAAAATGATGGACTGCCAGCACTGGAGCCCCACAGCAGCAAGAGCCAAAACCAATTAGAGCTCCAATTCAAATCTGAAGGGCCTCATTGTACACAGTTCAAGTGAGAGGAAAGAAATCTGATTCACACATGTAGACACAGAGCTAGAATGGAGGTGGAACACTATCCTACTGTGCCCAAGTGTGCACATAAAACAAACAAAGAGTAGTGTGAAAACTGAATCGCACTTATTGTGTATATCGGGTGCTAAAAGAGCAACCTGCATACATGTGCAGTAACATACTGTTTGGAGGCATTGTACATTTCACCACTTGTAAGAGCACCAGCATGGTGACATTGTAGTGACCTGTATTGCTGCCTCATAGTACCACAATCCTTGATTCAACCCTGATCTCAGGTTACTGTGTGCTCAGAGATTTTATTCTACTTAAAGAGATTTAAGTAGAGTTTCTACTTTAAAAAAACAACAACAAAAAACAAGCAAATTGGTGGATAAGTTGCATGCAGGCATGAATAAGTGTGCCAGTGTGTGTGTTTGTGTGTGTGCGCGCGCGCTGCGATGAACTCGTGTCTCATCCAGGGTACATTCCTGCCTCATGCCCAGCATTCCTAAGACAGACTCTAGATCCACAACAACCTTGAATATAATATAATCATCTATTGAAGATAAACAAATGAAAGGCAGTTCAGTCACCATCATCAATTGAGAATTTAAGCACTGCCCTCTTGTGGTGCAATCATTCATAACACTCTCTTATCATCAGCATCATCATCATCATGAGCATCCTTGCCTTCATCACCAAGTTTTGTTATTTATGCTTCGACTACACCCAAACTGCTCAAGAACAGCCGGTCTCAGCTCTGGGTTTTGGCACCGATGTTCCTGGAGACAGACAGACGCACCGGCACGCTGAGGCCTCCTGCGGTTCTGTTCTTTAGCAGCACTAAGGTCCAGATGGTGTGAAACTTCACTGAGTGGATTAGCTCCAAATCCCCTGTATGAGCAATGGGAATAGCTTTCCTCGAAGCATTTCTCACATAAACATGACTATTCGAGGAACCTTTGGTCCCCATAAATCTTCAAATACATAAAGCTGTAGATAAAGCAACACAAACTAGTGAACTAACTCCTAGGGTCTGTTGAGGCTATTTAACAACGTGTGGGTGATGTAAACAGAAACACACAGTTTAAGAAACTGTATCTGGAGAAGACTGAAATTCAGACAGGTATTGGAAGATTGTTATATACACTCAAGAAAATAAAAAAGTACTACCTTTCATTGACACTGGGGAAGACATTTATGTGTAAATAAAATTGGTCCTTAAAGTATAATTATATACATATAATCCTATTTAATACATGGTACAAAACAGTGTAGAAAATAAACTCTTCTCCTTAATAACCAGGAATAATATGCTTAGTCAGTTTTTATTCCTTAAACATAAATTTATATTTGTGAATATACAAAATGTTTTTTTGTCAGTGTAAACGATATAAATAAAAAAAATATATATATATTTAAAAAAAGATAATACATTAATAATACGTTAAGCAGAACAAACATTTCCTTGAATACTGTACAGTTTTCAGTCCTGTAAGGATGTTTTTCCTGTTTTTTTTTTCTCCAGAATTTCATCCATACTAAACACAGTCTTTAAATTTGAGTAAGCAAAGTGCAAACAGCCTCTAAAATCCAACACATCTAAAATATATAATTATAAGTGAAACTGCCAGGTTGTCTGCAGCGCGAGCCTAATGAACATTACTGTAATAACTGAACTGAAACGCAACTTCATACAGTTCAAACCGGCGTAAAGCGCCGAAATGTAATAATAAATAACTTAACTTACATTGGAAAGTGCCGGAAATTCCGACCATTACTCCTGGCGGGTGTGAAACCTCAGTGAAGTGTCCGTTATCGCACAAACAGCGGCTCTCCGACCTGCTCACGACTACCAGCCCCACGCGTCTAAAGCGCGCGCGCTGAACAACTGACAGAAAAGAGGAATAAGAAGCGCGGAGGGGCGGGGCTAACACCGAAGAGACACGCGAGCTCGCGCTGCCTCATCACGTGTGCTAGCACGTGCGCAAGCTCGCTCGTAATTGATAAACGCCTCATGAACACCTGCGTCTAATTAGCTACCTGATCAGCCTAGCGGCACGGCGCCTGGTTTAGTCGCATAACTCGATGTAAATAAATATGTACGGATTTAATTAGCTTAGAGCTATTATCTTTAAATGAACAATAATTGAGTGTGGTGAAAGTCAGATTGGGCACACAGTACTTGCATCCTTAAGCAGAAAGCAAGCCCAAAGTTAAATTTAACTACCTAGTCACTAACTTGATAGTAACACTACTATCGAGCTTGAATTAAGTCCTGTTCTAGCCAAGATAATAAAAATAGACAGGAAGATAAGCACATAAAAGTGGATGTTGAGGTCAATATCAAATTGCTAAAATTAGGGAAGAAAGGTATAGTGGGGAGAAATGTAAAAAAACAACAACAACAACAATGGCAACAGAAATGGGATAATGAACCAAAAGAAAGACATTTATTTACATTTACATTTAGTCATTTGGCAGACGCTCTTATCCAGAGCGACTTACAAAGACATTCAATACAGGACAATCAAAAAGAGGAAATTTTAATTATCAGACTAAGAATTATACACATCAACCTAAATAGCCCTCTATTTATAGTAGGTAAACACCCAACGGGACTCTGTGAGGCATGCCAGGAAAGTGAGCCTGTCGAGGATGTTTTGCTCTCGTCTAGGGAATATATGCAGAAGAGGCTAGATATAGTGACAGCACCAAGAACTAGAGAGAGTAGAAAGCAATGTTAAGAGTCTTTAAAAACAGGTAGTCACTGATCAGAGAAGGAAGCATTTAATGGTGTTTTTGCGAAAGACTGAACTAGAAAGACAGCTTTAAAGGACAGGGTAGCTGAGGAGAGAGATCCATAGGTGGCCATGATGCAACTAGATGCTGAGTGGTACTGAAATTGAAACATGTCAAGAACAAAAAGTGTGTGGAAGTAACAGATAAAGCAGACAGAGAATTCAAGACACAGAACAAGTCAAGACAATATCAGGGAAGGATGCAGAAGATGTTTTAAGGAAGTCTGGTCTGGAACGTCGGCTTTAAGAAGCCGCAAAGTTGAGGGAGAATGAGATTTACAGTTGCCGGCTTGTAAGCAAGCTACTGGATTCCAACCAATGTTAAACAACTAAGAAGAAGAAGACGAAGAAGTAGACAGACACATATGTAGATAAATTATTTTTTCTCAATTTCTGGAAAAATGCCTTTTGCTTCATAATATCTACATAAAAAAAAACAAAGACAGAATTATCTTCTCAGAATGTTGTTGTTCTGACAGTTGCTCTCTTTAAGGGTCGTCACAGCAGATCATCCGTTTCACACATTTAGATTTTTGGCATAGATTTTCTGCTGGATAGCCTGCCTAACACAACACTTCTCTTTTTTTAAGCCTGGGACTAGCACTAAGGGTGCCCTGCAAAGCCAGTGGGTGGGTGGGGGCATTGGCTTGAATGAAACTCAGGCCTTCTGCGTAAACTAGGGCTGCACAATTTGTTAAAATAATTTTGCGATAATTTTGACACATATTACAATTGTGATTTAAACTGCGACATGTAACTATTAAATGTACCGTTGTGTTTTCAAATGTATTTATTTAGGCTGACAGCAAATGAATAAATGATCTTATTAAATTTCCTAATATTTATTTAGAACCTCAAAAGTATTTCAACAAATAAACGTAATTGTGCAGCCCTGATAGAAACCTAGTTCAAGTTAGATAACTTTATCAACATTTAAATTGGGTGCAAGTATAACACATTCCAGTTTCACTCAACCTCCAATATCATTGCCAAATGATTATCCACTGACTCAAAAAGCGAAATGTGTGGATATACCCAAAAATAAACGCCGGAGTAGTCTTAACGACTAGGCTTAAGTGAAATAGATGTTTTGAATTTTTTAATAAATATGGTTTATATAAATATATACTTTACATTTTGGCACACATTATATTGTCATGTATAAAAAAAAATATATTTTGTATAAAATGATGTATTGTGTGTATTCTGACAATTTAGGTTTTATTTTTTTGTGATTCTCATATTATTTATTGTCCTATTGTCACTAGCTCTGGCTCACACATCACTCACTGTCAGATGCTGAGTATTGAACTTCACCTGGGAATAGGATGTACCACAGTAGCCCCAAGGGAAATCAAATGAGTAACACATGGCTGTCAGGTAAGATAAACCAAATGAAGGTGTCTGATATTCTGATAATATATGAGAATATTCTGTGCAGCTCTCCAATTCAAACTATATCTCAGGAAGCCAAAATTATACAGTACAAGTTTTAACCCAGCGCTCCTGTCAAAGAAAAATATCAAAAATTGAATTTAAAAGGATAACAATGAGCAGTAGAGCTGAGTAACAAGCCAGGGAGGGGCTCTTCTTACAGTCATATTAAAACATTAGAACCTCCTGTTTTAATTCTATGTCTGTATCCTAGAGGGTATTCTAGAGGGAAATGTGAAGCCAAGCTTGGTTGAGCTAAAGCTTGTGAGCTAAAGCTTGGTTGAAATTGGGTCATACAACAGGACAATGGTCTGAAACAAACCAGTAAATCTACATCAGAATGACAAAAAATAATAATAATCAAGGTTTTTGCATGGCCTAATCCAAGTCCAGACCTCAACCTAATTGAAATGCTGTTGCGGGACCTTAAGAGAGCTGTGGATTAGCAAATGCCCCAAAATGTAAATGAACTGAAGCAATGTTGTAACAAAGAATGGGCCAACATTCTTCCAAAGGGGTTACTTGGTATTGTCCACATGTTTTTTTCCTTTTGTTAAATGAATAATGGTACAGTGAAAAAAGTTATATGTTGTTGTTCGTCTGAGGTTGTATTTGCATTATGCTAAACCTTGTTACGATTAGATGCTTTTGTTATGTTTTTACACATAAAACATAGAATTAAAATGAGGTACTAATAGAGGGAAAATCTAATTGGTTTGCTTAAGCCGAAGCCCATACAAATGAGAAAAAGCACAAAAAGTAGTATTTTTTTTCTTCAATATTTTTTGTTGGGACACACACACTGAAGATCTATCTGAATGTCGAAAAATGAATAAAAGTGAATTCGTATGGTAGTGTGAGGCATTGTGACCTTGCACAGCTGTTACAAAACATCTGGCAATAAAATGTATTAAATTCTTAGAGTTTGATTGTGTCAGTCTGGAGCAGAACATGTGATAAAAAATTAGGATAGGAAAAAGTGAATAAAAATTATAATGAACAGAAAAATATCCTCAAGCTCACTTTGAAACATATGTTTCAAATATATGCTTACCATACTTTTATGCAACCCCATCTTCTGCATGAACCCAGATCCTGCTGATCTATAACTTAAGTGTAATCTAATAATTGGTTTTAAATGCAGGTCTATCGTTCGAGGATCTCCATTGTATAATCTGACCTGAAGAACATGTTATTGCACATTCTGTTGTAGAAATCAGCCAAGGCTTTTACTGACATCATCTCACACAGTGTGACAAGCAATAATCTTACAAGACTTCTGTGATTACACAGTGCAAAATTGGCGTGACTCATGAAGACAGCATACTGCATATCTTTTACCAAGACTCTCAGGGCACAGTAAATATTTCTGTTCTTGCAACAAAAACACTGACCTGGAAAATATGGTACATGATGTTTTCTCTTTTAAAAGTATGACTCTAATGTTCGCCTGTGTGCAAGTAGGAAGAATGTGAACCAGGTTAAATATATGTTTGCATCGTTGTTGATTTTCAATAACGGCTTTATCCTGGTCAAAAAGTTGAAGCGGATTTCCACCTTCTAGGGAGGTGGAAATAGATCCTGGATGGGATTCTAGGCCAATAATAATTAAATAATTTTGTGTATACAAATTATGTTTTTTCCTCCCAGTTTACTTCACCTTCAATCAATAGCGTTAACCAATCAACAGATAAACGAATGAAGATGTTGATATTATTTTCACCCGGAAATTTATCCTTTAAATGAACCGTGTCCGCACGCTCAACAAGTGGCACTTAAACTGTCAGGATCAGTCTACTCTCGATTAGTTACATGGCTGCTCGGATGATGCTTTATGGCCAATGATGACAGCTGAACACTCATAGATTTTTCCCATCTCAAAACAGGATATATGGATGCTGAGACTTGTCTCTATACCCACCCTCTGTCGCTCCACCGCCTACGCAAACACATGCCACTTGTTTTTTTCCCTGTCCACCCTGCGAGCCGGCCACCTGCTCTAGAACATGCTGCACAGCTGCCAGCCTGCAACAACAAATGAACACGAGCGTGAACTAGGAAAAGAGGGAGAGAAAGCAAATGAGATGTCTTCCTCATGACTGCTGTTGCTTCTGTCTTTTCAGAGGCACTAAAGATGAATACACGAATAGTGCAAAGCAAGACAATTTAATTCAGTGAATGATTCTATTACATAAATGCATAAATACTATGTACTATACTACTATTCCCCATATGACATTAGTATTATTCTCTTTTGTCACAGATTCCTAGCATGAAATAGAGGCTTTTGTTATGCAATATGTAGTGAATAATAGCTTAGCTAATGTTACCAGCAAGTGTTCAATGTTATGAGCTAACCCAGTTCACTAAGAAAATGCTAAGCTAATTATATTTTGTAATAGAAGGCAGACGGATTCCCATCATTAGAATGTTCTATGATAATGGTATTTTTATAATAATAATTACTGTATTTATTTCTATTATACTATATTATATTTATTATTTATATTGGCACTATGTATATTCTCACTCTCACTCACTCACTCACTCACTCACTCATATTCAATATCGCTTTATCCTGTGATCAGGGTCGCGGGGACCTGGAGCCTATCCCAGGAATCTTAGGGCACGAGGCGGGGTACACCCTGGACAGGGTGCCAGTCCATCGCAGGGCATAAACACACAAACACACACACTCACTCACACACTACGGGCGATTTGGGAACGGCAATTAGCCTAACCTGCATATCTTTGGGAGGAAACCGGAGTACCCGGAGGAAACCCACCAAGCACGGGGAGAACATGCAAACTCCATGCACACAAGGACGGGAATCGAGCCTGGCCGGGAATCGGACCCGGACCCTGGAGGTGCAAGGCGACAGTGCTAACCACTACACCACCGTGCCGGAAAAATTAATCTTTTGAAGCAAATTTTAAGGAAGTCGTTCGTCATTCTGCCTATGAATATAACAGATGACACTTGGGGTTGCCTTTTGTGATGATAATTTGTAACGGACAAATTAAAAAGAAAGCTTGCCCGACAGAGAGAGAGAGAGAGAGAGAGAGAGAGATTTGTGTGTGTGTGTGTGTGTGTGTGTGTGTGTGTGTGTGTGTGTGTGTGTGTGTGTGTGTGTTATATTAACAAAGAGGGCCATAAATTGGACAGCATGGCAGAAGTCACCCTGGTGATGTGACTCGTGGCAGTGTGCAAGTGTGTGTGTGTAGGTGTGTGTAGGTCTGCATGTTTGTGTGCATGCACATGCTTGTGTTTATTTGACAGCTGCGATTGCCTCTCTGAATGTGTGTCTTTTGTCACTGGCCTTTGTAGTGTACCAGCAGGTCTGTCACTGAGCAACAGCTTGAGTGTGACCCAGGCATGCGCCACACACACTCACACATTCTCAGTGACCTGACTGTGCCTGTACTGTTCCTCCATGATAACAATGCCAAAGGCCTCCATCCATCCTCCCCCACTCCTCTTGCTCTCCTGCTGTTCATTATACCCGAAGCTCATCAGTGCGTGTCTGTGTGTGTCCATGTGTGTGTGTTATATGTGTACCTGCTGTTCTTTCGACCATTTCAGTATGAAGCAAAAGGTCTGGGGTCAACGAGGTCAGCCGGCAGACGCCTGGTTAAACCTCCAGAGTAAAGCCATCTACGCACACATACACACACGCATACACACACACACCCGGCACGTTGCCATGTCCAGACAGATAAACAGAAAGATTATATATGGCCAGATGGAAACTGAAAATTGCTCATCATCTGTTAGCATAATGCAGGCCACAGCCCCATCAATCAAACACAGACATATATTTACATTTATATTACGCCCCCTATATATGCAAAGTAAAACAGAAATGGGACAGTTATTTTTTTAACAATGGAATAAAATTGTGCAAACAACTTGCATTAAAAAAAATAACAAAAACTAATAGTATTATCTTTTTGTAAGTTGTAAATAGGTGTGGAAGTTAATGGCTGTGCCATGTCCTAGAACACATCATAGGAATATAAAATTCATTATACTTATGTCCAGAAAATCTCTGTAAGCCCTGAGTGGATGCAAAATAACAGGAAAGGAAATTTAGTAAGTGCAAAGAAACACCTTGGGAAGATAGTCAAACTGGATCATCATTAGCAAAAAAAAATTATTATAATAATCTTATCCATAGTTGCCTTTTTTGTTAGATGGCCAGACACGTATTTCTCTGGTAACACATTTCATTATAGCTTTATATACATTTATAAATGAAAGGACACTAGTCATACATAATATAAAATGATATAAAAATTATACATTATAAGGGTAACTACGTTATACGTTTATCTCAGTACACCGTGTGTGTGTGTGTGTGTGTGTGTGTGTAAGTAAAATGTCAGACAGAAACATTATACAGGATCCACATAGTTCCTCTTCCATATGGGAACTCAGTAGAAGCCAGGATTAGATACAACAGTAGACCAACTGGCTATTGTTTTTGAGGAGATAAGCTCTCGGTATGGGTTCAACAGCCAATTAGGACTCTTTTACAGTCTTTGTAGTGACATCTACAGGGCACCATAGCAAAGTAACCATGCAAGCAGTACAGAAGGGTAAATTTTTCATACAGTTTAGTTAATATTTTATGTTTCAATCTCATCCATTGTTAAGCCTGATAGAATCTTTTACGTAACACCTAGTGCTAATTGGGTATTTTGGGGATTAGAATGAAATTGAGTGAACCCTGTAATCACTCTTCATAGACCAATATGTTAATAAAGTTTATATCAAAATGAGAGTCCAAAATTCAGTTTACTGCTAAACAGTAATAACAAAGGTCAGATATTACTGGGGGGAAAAATCAGGATCAAAAACAGTACTCTGAATCCATGTCATAAACAGGGATGGCATAAAAAGAGAGTTCATAATACAGCCTATCTAACAGGCAGATTAAATAGAACAAAATATAAACTAAAACATAATAGAAATTAATATGTTGACATAAATAGAAACTAAATGACATACATTTTTAACAGGCCTGCAATTCTTTTTGCACCTTGGACAAAGACCTCTTGTGATCATCAGGACAAGAGCAATTAGTTACTGTAGCTCTTTAATCCTTTTGCAACTTTGTATCCTTATTATGCATCACTGTTCAGTGATAGTTGGCATCATCGTCATTGTCATTATTTTCATTTTCTTGATTTCCATGTTTTATTTGGTTTGATACAGATTCTCTCAAGGAAGTGTTTGTCCTCAAAAGATTATCACAGTCCAATCTTGGAAAGCCATAGTCCCTCAGACCTAATCCTAATTAATCTCACAAGGTCACTGTTAGCTTGCATTGCACTGTCAAGAATGTAGTTACTCTATTAAACGCCAACATACAACTCTGGAAAAAATAAGAGACCATTGCAATTTACTCCAGAAAACCTCTGGAATGTCATCAAGAGGAAGATGGATGGTCACAAGCCGTCAAGCAAAGCTAAACTGTTTGCTTTTTTGCAAAAAGAGTGGTATAAAGTTACCCAATAGCAATGTGAGAAACTGGTGGGGAGCATGCCAAAACGCATGAAAGCTGTAATTGCAAATCTGGGTTATTTCACCAAATACTGATTTATTAATGTTATTTAGCCAAAGCATTAACACAATTTGTTTACAAATTATTTGCATTTTGTTTTATTTGAGTTATTAGTAATTGGCAAATACTGCGTGATCTTGGTATTTTTTATGTGTTGTGATGTCATCTCCTTTAAATATACACTCTAAATAACAATAGTTATATTTTGAATTTAGGAGTAATATTGTCAGCAGTTCACAAAAAATGAAACAAAACTGTTCATATAAGTGTGAATTTGGTGCGATTTCACACAATTTTGTTATAATAGATAAATCCACCTTCACTTGTGTTTGTGGCTAAGTACGCAATTTATTATCAATAATATGTTAGTTGAGCTTAAATATTTAAAAAATACAGCAAAATCATGCTTTAATGGTGATCATGCTTTAATGGTGACTAGGGAGTCAGTGATTATTGAGTCAAACAAAAAGTAGTGGTAGCAACGTAGATTTGACTGACTGCAATGGAGGGAACAAAGTGTAAAAATCATTCTTGTCTTCAACATTTAAACATGTTTAAACCACTTGTGAGACACAGTATTCCATATGAAGTATATTTACTTCATTAATCATAGATAGATAGATAGATAGATAGATAGATAGATAGATAGATAGATAGATAGATAGA
>JAQMYG010000036.1:21223154-21233228 GCA_030014215.1 Clariallabes teugelsi | reverse complement strand
ACACACACACACACACACACACACACACACACACACACACACACACACACACACACACACACACACACACCATCTGAAAACTAATTTCCACCGCATTGTTCTTGCTGTACCAGATAATGGATGAAAGATGAAGAAAGAGTTATGAGAGTCAAACAATAAACAACATTTATCATTCTTACAGTGGTTATTATAAAGAAAATTCACCGAAACCTATTTAAAACACAAACTCAATCTCCTCTGCATAGATTTCTTTCTTTTTTTTCAAACATAAGATCCACCATGAAAAAAAAAACAGAGAAGCTAATGGAGGTCAGGGAAATGAAAAAGAAAAAAAAAAAAAAAAAAAAAAAACATTATTTTGCACGACAGCCATTCAGCAAAACGGCTTGAAATGAACAGAAAGCGTTTTTCGTGGTTGACTCGGTATTATAATGTACCTCAAATTTTTTCTTCTTTCTTTTTTGCGCAGGCTATTTCTAACAGACGCAAGACAAAAGGAAATAAGAGCGAGGAAATAAAGATCAACCCGGCCTAGTTTCGTACCTCCTTCTGAAACCGATAATGAGGTTCTAGTTAGGCTTGCGTTCGGCTACGCAAACATAAGATGTCTTTTATCTGCAAACATTATGAAATAAAAATGGAATACACTGGAACCCAGAGAGTGCTTTCACTCAAGCTCTGTCGGAGTAATCTGCTCTGACAGGTTATGGACAATGTCTGTCTATCTATCTGTCTGTCTCTCTCTCTCTCTCACACACACATACACAGTTAAAAGCCCTGGAAAAAGAGATCTGAAATATTCAGGGCAAAATTGATTTCTCTACCATAGGCCAGTCTGTGCAGGCATTGTTAATGTCCCATTTGAATCAGTGCTACATGGCTTCATCTCATGTCTGATGCACGATGATATTTGTTTCTTCTGCCGATGTGCAGTTGCACATTTAAAGCAAAAAAAAAAAAAAAAAAAAATCATCATTCAAATGACTAGATGTGCACAGAGAGAATGAGAGAATGAGAGAGAGAGAGAGAGAGAGAGAAGCAGAGAGGCAATGACATGTTTCCGTCGAAGTAGAGATTACAAACCAATGAGTGAAAGAGGTTTCTGGGGCAGCGGTTGATTTTTCGGGTGGCTTAAGCAGTACACGGTGCTCATTATTCACATTGACGCCACAACAGGATTAATTCAGGAACAGGTACGGTGCTCAGACTGATCGTGAAAACCTGAGTATTTCTCATATCCGCACATTGTGTGAGGGTTAGAGGGAGTGAGACGGAATAGAAGGAGAACCGAAATCTGGTGGGAATTAGCAAGGCATGCCAGCGTCTCTTATAGGACACGTATAGAAATAAGAAGGTTGGCGTAAGGGCCGTGTGCTGGACGTAATTATTTCTGTTGGCACACACATCATGGTTTACATACAGTACAAGTACACATTTACATGGCAAAAAAAAAAAGACCATATCAAAACATGATCTACAGTACACTGGTGCTCACACACACACACACACACATGGGTGGTAAAAATACAGAGAAATCTTGTTTGAATTGATATTATAGAAGAAGGAAGGTACTGTATATAGTAGTACGTTTCTAAAGTAACTCGGTCTAAATTAAGCCGTTCATATTCACATCCAGCTGAATATTTACAGCATGTGTGCAAACAACATGACCTCACAGACAGATATATGTTTATGAATAATATGTCTATAACCACATGCACACTTCGTACTGCACAGCTGCAGATAAATATGCAAAAGTAAACCCCCCCCCCCCATCCCCACCCAACCACCATCACACCACACCACACCCCCTCTGACTGAGTTATAGCTCTATTGTTTTGATAGGAATGAGGCTGAGAATGGAGCCAGAGCAGCAGCCAACAAACACCTTATTACAGATGGACCTTCACTCATTAAAATCTCTGATCCTTAACAGACAAGTATCCTAAACACGCACGAAAACACAACCGCTTCGGCTCAGAAGAATATGACTTCATGCATTAACATGAAGTAATGTGTGTGTGTGTGTGTGTGTGTGTGTGTGTGTGTGTGTGTGTGTGTGTGTGTGTAAGGTGGATTCACTATAACTTTGCCTTCTGGTAAATAACATGCTGTTAGGAGACAATATGGCGGCATTGTTGTTGTTGTCAAAGGCTCTTCGCCGCTGAAACAATGCAGCCGGTTTAAAATGATAGAGAACATTAAGGGTGTGAGAAGTTACACGGACTGCGATACACCTACCATCGAGCAGCTTTCATTAGGGAGAGTCAAATGGGCTAAAAACAATGTAATTTAGGCATTGTGTGAGTTGATTCGCCCCCTTATTTTTCCTTTTTTTTTTTTTATATTCTGGGCTCCAATTAAGCACGACGCATCACGATAATGAGGGACTTCTAGCAGACAGTGCATTAAATTAAATTCCAACTGACACTTTCAATAAAGGAAGAGACTGACGGACAAGCAGGATTAATCGGATTTCTAGGACAATAAAAATAGAGAGGACAAAAAGAGTGTGAGAGAGAGAGAGAGAGAGAGAGAGAGAGAACATGCTTTGGTGAAGAAAAGAACAAAAGGCAGTTGTATGTGAGGCTGAATTGCTATAATTTGTAAACAATCTAAAAGAGGCCTCTTGCAGTAAAAGCATTTGTCAATCACAATTATTTGCACACAAACTACAAGCCTAATCCTTTACAAGTCAGAAAAAAAAAATCACCTAAAGTTATGAACAGCTGATTAAACAACGATCCTCGAACACATTGAGGAACTGTACATCCTGCGTTCCAAACCCTCAACCGTATATAAGACAACTGTCACTTCAAACAGAAACACGGTCCACCTCCCTTCCTGTACCTTTGTGTGGTAATCTGCATCCTCTTCCTGGGTGGAGTTCGAAGGAGAGGGCGTGGCTGACTGACTCCCCACGGACGAAGGGGAAGCGTAGGTAAAGGAGCCTCGGCCAATCCGAGAGCTGAGCTGGGACAGAGCGCTCATGGGATGGGGCAGTATCGAAGGAGGAGTGTTTAGCTTGGGGGCATGGTGGGCACGGGGGTAGTGCCCGCTGTCTGACCCGGCCAGAGCCTGCATCTAAAGGCAAGAGAAGAAACCACACTTTACTAAGAGCTAATCAGCCAGATCTTCACTCACCCTCAGTCTTTTTTTCAGCCTAACTTGCTGGTCATGCTGGTACAGCTCAACCTCATCCAGCGATGACCGGGAAAACGATCGATCCTTCGCTTTGGGCGAAGAGATCTAGCTAAAAGCTGTGTTCCTGGCACTATCCAGGATTGTGGAGTACAGGCTAACGTGCACTCCACACCACTCCTCCGTACAAGATGATATCAGTATCTGTGTGAAAGTCAAGAGTGCTCACTTTCTCAAGGGCTGGGAGGATGTGAGCTAGACCAATTCCATGTGTGTGTGTGTGTGTGTGTGTGTGTTCACTTAAAGCCCCCCCAAAAAACCACACCAATGGTGTCCTTATTGCCAAATGAGTCCTCGAAACCATAAAAGGATGCACACGTGTTAAGTCACAAGGTAAGAGACATATCTCTGCATGTTCTGTTCAACATTTGAATGGAGTGGCAGAAATTTTACTTTCACACTGACTGATCTGATAAATCAAACACAGAGATCGCATAGATAAATACCAAGTTTACAGTAAGTCCTTTACCGCACGGTTTTTCAACATGACTCTCAAAGGCAGCAGAAAGCCGCTATACCATCAAAGCTTATCTTAAGAAGATCTGAGAGCAACCACAAAAGAAAAGCTTGATCTAATAACAATAAAACACACACAAACAGGTCACGAGCACAGAAACTTACAGAAAAAAACAAGTACAACAATTATTGGCAGCATAAACTACAAACACGTGTTTCATATAACAATTTATAGCGTTTTAATTCTGCCTCCTCAGCTCATCCGGGCGTGTAAGGGCCTGTCGATTCTACCGCGCGCAGCACATTCATTCATTTACACGTTCGTTTCATTCATTTACACATAAATCGGAATACTTAGTGTAGCACCGATCCAAAAAAATTGATGAACTAGCATTTATTAGTGGCATGCAACATTCATGTGCTGAATAATACATTAGATAGAAACTCGAAGCGATCGATGAAGTTAGAGGGCTCGGGATGAAGCGACTCAGCGTACACACTAGTTAGAGGAGCTGTGATCTTAGCACGGGCCTGTAATCGTGTTAATTGGCCTCAGCAGAGCCTCGGCGGATAGTGACACGCCGATACAGAGCGGCCCGTACACCTGCGGTAGCGGTGCTTCCAGTTCCCCGTATTTACAGGACATTAGATGGTTTCCTCGCTGCTTATAACAAAGAGGAAAACCTGAACAAAAGCAATGCTTTTTGCATTTCAAATCCGTTCATGGAAAAAAAAAAAAAAGAAAAAAAAAAACCTCCCCCTTACACCCTCCGACCTCCTCCCTTACCTCCTCTGAGGCTGAACACAACCTGAAATCATATTTCAAAACCACCATCACTTCAAATTTCAAACACGACGAAATAGCTTCTGCGTTAGAGAAAAGGGGGGGGGGGTTATGGGGAGAGGAGATGAGGGGGAGTGGAGGAGAGGAGGAGGAGGAGGAGGAGGAGGAGGGGGGTAGAGTTGAGAGAATGAGAGAGAAAATCAATTCATTTTCCATCTTCAGTGGAGTTGCTCTTTAAGAACTTCCACAAACCAAGAAGCATTGAAAAACCAATTAATCAAACACGAATGGCCTATCATAGCTACTGCAAGCCTATTTCCATAGCAACAGCCTCGGGCTAGAAGCAGCAGCCGTGCTCTTTAATCTGGGCACACTAGAGCTTTTTTTCTAAACAACAGAAGAAGACAAGAAAGCGGGACAGTAAAGAACAACGCTCACCTAACACCAACTCAGTGCTCCTGCTTTGACCCATGATTGCAGCACTTTTTTTTTTTTATTTAGTGTGAGGACAGAAGGTATCTTCAGTTCTCCATTGTCAACAGGCAAAATACCAACCTCTCTCTCTCTCTCTCTCTCTCTCTCTTGCTCTCTAAAAAAAATCTGAATAATTTATGGTATTTGTTTCAAAACTGGCATAGAAGCACCATGATTTAAATTCTGAATATCATTTCGAAGGCATTGACTTGAATTACAGCTCCCATTGCCTGCTGGATGGACTACGGCTCTAATTTATAGCAGGACGTGAAACACGCGCACACACACACACACACACACACAAATGCTTCCACCACTTCATCAAGGATATTATAAGTATTATTCTAAATATAATTCCTCTATATTGTCAAGTAACAATTTCAATCAATTAAACATATGCATTATTATTTCAATATTTCTAAATACACAGAACATTAAGTATACTGTGATGCTGATTATACTGCTGATATGATTTGCGATAAAAAGCCTGACGTCACTATCCTCTGAACAAGCACATTTATCCTTTATTCCTTCTCATATTACAAAGCCATCACTTTCGTATTTCATATTTCGAAACGGGCCCGAATTGGTAAACAAAGCCGTGTTTCATGACAGCGTTTTGTTTAGTGTATCATTTGCTTCCGATTCATTTTCACTTATGAACATGGCAAAAAAAAAAGAAAAGGGGGGAAAAAAGGGTACACACCTCGGTGGAACTGAGTTCTCTCCTAACTACCAATTTTTGAGGAAAGATCAGTCAGCGAGATCATTACGCAAACACCGTTTCGCGCGGTGCCAGTTTCCCATACGTTTAACGTATGTCAAATATTTGTTTTCATTGCTGTCTGCTGTTCTGACAGACATGAGGAAGGGAGGGAGGGAGAACAGGAGGGAGGGAGAGAGAGGTGGAGAGGGGGGGGTCTGGGGCGGGGCAAATAAAGGACAGATTGAGAAAGTGGATGAGAGAAAATAAGGGGAGATAGAAAGATAGAATAAAGAAGGGGTAGTAAGAAAGAGAGAGAGAGAGAGAGAGAGAGAGAGAGAAAGATAACGACTGACAGAGTGGACAGGAGAACGCAAAGGACGTGGGAAGAGAAAAAGATAGACTGCTGTCTGTAACAGTTATGACAGAGCGAGTGAGACAGACGGAGAGAGACTGCTATCTCTAACAGTCATCAGTAGAGCTATATAAAGCAGGTTGGGCACGGCTGTACAAACATTATGAAAGAGTCTTACAAAGGTTAGCGGTTGCCATAGGTACTGTATGCTAATTACTAAATGGTATCATCCACTGTGGGGGTGGAGGTGGTGGTGGTGGGGGGATCTCTGTAACTTCCTTTATTTGGCCATTACTGTCTCTGAGCCTAAGACAAACAGCTTTGCTCCCTTCTGCATTCTAATATAAGAGGTCAACAGCGGTGCCATTATCCAGAAATACACTTACGATAAGGCCGGATCCATAAATTTATGTTTATTCAAGGTTTTACTGCACAAAGAGATAAATGCGGTACAGGGGTTTTAAATTACCTCTGCGACGTGACGGGAGACACCTTTGGCTTCATACACTTACAGGCGCACAGACACACACACACACACATATGCGGCATATTGTTGTTTTTATGGACCTGATATCGGCGGTGAAAACACTGGAAAGTTCTCTGATTCATTTCCTGTTTCTCTGCTGTAACGAGAACTCTTTGTGGTCATGCCATGTCCATCATAGTCAAAACAACAAGTGTGCTTATCCAATCGTGGGTAGTATTTTGTTTGTGCATGCGTGTATGTGTGTGTGTGCGTGTGTGTGTGTGAGAGAGAGAGATAGAGAGAGTGTGTGCAAGATTGACAATAGAAAGAATATCACAGTGTTATTGCTCCAGTGATCCTTTGACCCAGGCTTTGACTCTCTCGCATGCACTGTGAGTGGCTCGTTCGTCCACTAGACCAACATAACTGGCCAATTCCCAGCTGCTCTCCCAGGCTCACGCTAGCAGGATAAAGCACACAATAGTACAGAAAAAAAAGAACAACATAAACCTAATATCTTGATCACCAGAGTTTTTCCTCCATAGAGAATTCAAAGGCTTACTCGAATTGCGTGCCACCTCTCAGTATCGGTGTGGCGAAACACTGTTTTTGCACTCATAAACAGTAACGATTGCTGATGTCTGATGCAGTGCCATTTCATTACCATCACAATGCATCCAGAAAGGTGCTGCTGAAGGACAATTTCAAGCTTGTGCACTTGAGATGAGCCAGCATCAAACAAGGAAAGCGCCTTGTCGTTGCGCGCCGTCTAAACCGTATAAGGAGATTCCGGTTTTTAGATCATGAAAATTCTTCGTCGTCAATAAAAAGGGAGGGGAAAACGACGGCAACACACCATGGCATATCAATATTCATAATCAATGTTATTCTTTTCATTGTACAAAAAACAGACTATTTGGATAGGCCCTGAAAAAGATGCTGGTACAAATGAATCTTTTCTTAAAAAATTCAGATGCAGCAGCGCTTAATCCTTCATTCTGTCCAGCCATCCACAAACACAGGCTCCCCCCTTAACTTCATGCCATTACCACAATCATGCTTCACATCTTGTAGTGTGCTAACCAGTCTAGTCTTTCCTGATTTTTTATTTCTTCCTACATTGTAAAACAATCCAAAATATGCAATAATCTCATTTGAACGGTTTAAGATTAGCTGATGAAATAAATGATGCTTTGTCAAACAGATACTATAGTACACGAACAGCTGATAGCTTCTGTTCTGCTAATTATTTTCATATGCACTATGCAGTGGTGGACTTCATAACTTATTCAAAAGAGAAACAAGCTTGTGAAAATGAATGAAGACGGTAATAAAGATATTAATTTGGAGAAGTTTGATTTATTATAAATCAAACTTCTCCAAATTAATATATTTATTACTTTATAAGAGATTAACAGTTGCCTTAGTATGGTGTACAAATATGTGATTCATCCTGTATTTGGTGCTATTTGATAGCGTTGAATTGCTGTGCTTTACACTTCATAAAATGATTTGAAGGTAATAAATACCGAAAATTTCAAGTTTGTCATTAATAGTTAACTAACTGTTCCAGGGGTGAATCCCAAACAGTGTAAAATGGAAAGTTAGTGCACAATGTAGGGTATAGAATCCCTTGTTCCACACACTAAGTAGTGCCCTTGATCAGCAGTTAAAGAGGTATTTGGGATTTACTAACTAGCCTGCTAATATAACATGGATGAGCCACTTACTAAGCAGACAAAGTGATGACATAATCTAACCAGATGTGTTTTCTTGCTAAAAGTGCTTCGGTGACTGGATTTGAATGTGGGTTTTGGTTCCCCTTGTGCCACCAAGGGCCCTTGGACCATGACTCCACAAAACCCCTAGAGGTGTGCTAGGCACTGGGATCTTAGCAGTGGACCCTTTGGGTACTGTGGGTTACGTGATGGGCCCGCAGTGGACTGGACTTGTTTGTCCGGCGCATGGATGCTCAGTCAGTTTAAGATCTGGGGAATTTGGGGCCAGGATCAACAACCCTGAATACTTGGTAGGCTGTTATGCATTGGGTGTTCTGATACCTTTAAATCATAGTCAGTGTTTACTTTTTTTTCAGCAATTTGTGCAGCGTTGGCTTTTCTGTGGAATTGGACCAGACGGGCTGGTCTTCGGTTCCCACAGGCATAGATGGAGCTGGGTGTCCATGATTCTGTCACCAGGTATTAGTGTTGCGGCTGATTTGGTGTACCTCTACGAAGGATTTCTTATTAATATGATATGAAAATAGCAAGTGAGAAAAGAAACTCTCGCTCTATTATTATTAGTTATTCTATTAAATGCCATTATAACAACTTAAGTAATAAAATAATGAAGAATGAAATAATAAAAAAATGTCAGACTAACTAAAACATTAGCACTGGAATCGCTAAACAGTTCACAAATATTTCAATATAAACACATTTAATAGGGCAAGACTGGCAGAAAGGAGGCCTTTAACCCTTCTTTTGCGTCCCTTGTAAGTTGCACCAGGTGGAAGTGTCTGACTATTGACTGTTTGTGATGTCTGCGAGTATTGCCTCTCCTGTAGTAGACTGACTGCTGGTGTCTGACCTTCAATTAGCGTAGACTCGCTGTCAGTATAGAGTTGACTGCACATATATCCTTTCTTCCTGAAAGCAGTCGTTACACATACGGACGGTCGGGCCCATAACCTTTAATCCTCTTCCACCTGTTTTGCCTCTTTAAATATATTTGAAGGATAAATCGATTATTACAACACAAACCTGTCTAAAACAGTCCGAAATTCCCGTAATCTATTTTGAGTTGTGCACTAGTAATGGAAAAAAGAGATTGACGGTAATTTAACAATTTATCAGCAGCTGAAATATTTTGTAGAATCAGTCATGACACTTTCGGATGGTTGAGTGAATGCACCAAGTCTAATAGCCGCTGGGAGATGTGGTGTATCTTGGCATCTTGGCAGCTCTATTGTCCTTCCCTTTCTCTAGCTCTCATCCATCCCCCTTTCTCTCTCTCTCTCTCTCTCTCTGTGTGTGATTGGAGACATCTTGTTGGGAGTGATGGCTCACTCGGCCCAGGTTCACAGTTGCTATTGTAAAATCACAGAGCGTTTAATTGAAACAAATGACTATAATAATAGAACATTATCCCGGCAGGCTCACGGCTATGGCAGCTTTAATTAGCCGAGCGCCAGAGACTGATCCTTCACAAATGCTGTAAATAGAGCAAGAGGGAGAGATAGAGGGAGGGAGAAAACAGAGGGAGACCCGCCGCGCTTTGCCCTCCCCACAACTCCCCGTTCACCCTGAGGGCAGAACATGAAAACCCACCACTGCTCCTCACTTCCTCCGTCTCTGTCTCTCTGGCTGCGTGTAGTCATCGGAGGGTCATTTATAACCCTGCTAAGGGCGCTAATAAGTTAGAGGATTTATAAATCACACACTGGTTTAATCAGTAAGCAGTGTGGACCTGCTATTTACCCTGTTATATCAGGTAAGAAGGCAGGATCCTGTTGTACACATACAGTCAAGGGTTTCCAACCAAGTCTCAATAAATTAAAGTAACAGGCCAAAATAAGCAACAGTGGATTGTTCTGTAGGACCAAAACACCGGGGCAGGTCAGTAAGTTTATTCAG